>BQNB010001540.1:75459-137778 GCA_026074375.1 Tanacetum coccineum | reverse complement strand
TACCGCGATACCGACCGCGATACCGATCGCGATAACGACCCCGATACCGATCGCGATACCGATACCGATCCCGATCGTGATACCGATCGCGATACCGATACCGATCGCGATAATGATAACGATCGCGATAACGATAACGATCGCGACCGCGATCGCGATAACGATCGCGATCGCGATAACGATCGCGATCTCGATACGATAACGATCGCGATACCGATAACGATACCGATAGCGATACCGATAACGATACCGATAGCGATAGCGATAACGATAACGATCGCGATAACGAACTGTTAGCGGATAGCGATTCCGATTAGGATAGGCAATCGCGTTACCGATAACGATCGCGATCGCGATGATTACCGATAACGTAGCGATCGCGAGACAGAAAAAACGATACCGATAGCGATACCGATAATGATACCGATCGCGATAACGATAACGATACCGATCGCAGATTCCGATACGATAACCGATCGCGATACCGAGAGGTACACGATGCTGATACGATTACGATACCGATCGCGATTAAGATATATGATACCGGTCTCGATACGAAAACGATAACGATCGAGATAACGATAAAGTTACCGATCGCGATCGCGATACAGATAACCGATCGCGATACGATACCGATCGCGATCGCGAAATCGATGCGATCGCAGACCGCCTGATAACGATACGATCCGCGATCGCGATAACGATACAGATCGCGATCGCGATAACGATACCGATCGCGATGGCTATAACGATACCGATAAGGATATCGATAAGGATACCCACTGCGATCCTGACCGCGATACCGACCGCGATCCGCTGGTACCGACGCGATACCGGACCGCGATACGACAAACGTACCGACCGCGATACCGCTAATGATTCCGATAGCGATACCAATAACGATACCGATCGCGATACCGATAACCGATACGACTCGCGATACCGATAACGATTAACGATCGCGATACCGTTAAAGATACCGATCGCGATAACGTGAAGGATACCTATCCGATACCGATAACGATACCGATCGAGTACCGATAACGATACCGATCGCGATACCGATAACGATACCGATCGCGATACACGTTAACTTGATAGTGCGCGGGATACCGTAACGATACGATCGACGATTCCGATAAGGATATCGATCGCTGATAGATACGATACCGATCGCCGATATCCGTTACGGATACGATCGCGATACGATAACAGATAACGATCGCGATACCGATAACGATACGATCGCGTAAGAGGAACGATACCGATCGCGATACCGATAACGATACCGATCGCGATACCGATAACGATACCGATCGCGATACCGATAACGATACCGATCGCGATACCTATAACGATACCGATCGCGATACCGATAACGATACCGATCGCGATACCGATAACGATACCGATCGCGTATCTGATACGATTACGATACCGATAATGATACCGTTCCCGATAACCAATTTGCCGATAACCGATCCCGATCCAGACCGCGATACCGATCGCGATCCCAGACAGACGATACCCGTCGCGATCCGACAGCGATCCCGATCGCGATCCCGTCGATATACTGACGTTAATCCCGACCGCTATACGATCGCGATCCCGTCCGCGATTCCAGATAGCGATCACCGACCGCAGTTACCGACCGCGATCCCCGACGCGATCCGACCGTGATCCCGGACCGCATATACGACCGTGATCACCGACCGCGATCCGACCGCTCTATTACGACCGCGATCCGACCCCATGATCCCGACCGCGATACCGACCGAGATCCCGACCGCTATACCGATCGCTATCCCGATCGTGATCGGTATCGCGATAACGATCGCGATTACCGATCGCCGATAACAGATCGCGATACCTATATCGATTAACGAATCGTGATACCGATCGCGATCTCTTTGAATAACGTAAACGATCGCGATCGCAGATAACTGATAACGATCGGCGATCGCGATAACGAATAACGAATAACGATAGCGATTGCGAGCGCGATATCGATTGCGAATCGAGAATAACTGATCTTGCGATCAGTGATACCTGATAACGATAACGATCGCGATACCGATAATGATAGCGATCGCGATATCGCAATCCCGATCGCGATACCGATAGCGATATTGACCGCTATACCGATCGATTAGACGATCGCGATCGCGATAACGATCGCCTATACGATCGGATACCAATCTGATACCGATCGCTGATAACGATCGCTTATGATACCGTTCGCGATACGTTAACGGTACGATAGCGGTTTTACCGATAACGTTACCGATCGCCGTTACCGATAACGTTACCGATCACGATTGTCGATCGCAAATACGATCTTGATACCGATAACGCTTACGTTTTAACATTTACCGATCGCGATCGCGATACCGATACCGATCGAGATATCAATCGCGATAACGATTGCCATACCGATCGCGATCGCGATAACGATACCGATCGCAATCGCTATCGCGATAACGATAACGTTAACGATAGCGATCGCGATAACGATAACGATAGCGATCGCGATACCGATAAGGATAGCGATCGCGATACCGATAACGATAACGATCGCGATACCGATAACGATCGCGATCGCGATACCGATAACGATAGCGATCGCGTACGATAAGGATAGGCTGATCGCTGTACCGTAAGGATTCCGATGCACTATACCAATCTTGATACCGATCGCAATAACGATCGCGATAACGATCCGATCGTGGTACCGATAACGATACCGATCGCGATACCGATAACGATACCGATCGCGATCGCGATCGCGATACCGATCGCGATACCGATCGCGATCACGATCGCGATCCCGATACCGATCGCGATATCGATTGAGATCCCGATAGCGATACCGATAACGATCGCGATAACGATACCGATGGCGATCGCGATAACGATACCGATGGCGATCGCGATAACGATACCGATCGCGATCGCGATAACGATAGCGATCGCGATAACGATACCGATCGCGATCGCGATACCGATGGCGATACCGATCACGATACCGATACCGCGATACCGACCGCGATACCGATACCGCGATACCGACCGCGATACCGATACCGCGATACCGACCGTGATAACGAGACCGCGATACCGATCGCGATAATGACCCCGATACCGATCGCGATATACGATACCGGACTCGCTGATGCGTAAACGATCGCGATACGATACGATCGCAGATAACTATAAACGATCGCGATAACGATAACGATCGCGATAACGATAACGATCGCGATCGCGATAACGATCGCGATCGCGATACCGATAACGATACCGATCACGATCACGATAACGATACCGATAGCGATACCGATAACGATAACGATACCGATAGCGATAGCGATAACAGATAGCTGATCGCGATATACGATAACGATAGCGATCGCGATACCAATATGGATAGCAATCACGATCCGAAAACGTAGCGATAGCCTGATACGAAAATGATACGATAGCGATACGATTTCGATACGGTCGCGATACCGATAACGATAACGATCGCGATACCGATAACGATACCGATCGCGATCGCGATACAGATAACGATCGCGATCGCGATAACGATACCGATCGCGATAACGATACCGATCGCGACCGCGATAACGATACCGATCGCGATCGCGATAACGATACCGATCGCGACCGCGATAACGATACCGATCGCGATGGCTATAACGATACCGATCGCGATACCGATAAGGATATCGATAAGGATACCCACTGCGATCCTGACCACGATACCGACCGCGATCCCGACTGCGATACCGACCGCGATACCGACCGCGATACCGACCGCGATACCGACCACGATACCGACCGCGATACCGACCGCGATACCGATAATGATACCGATCGCGATACCGATAACGATACCGATCGCGATACCGATAACGGATACGATCGCGTACCGATAACTGTACGATCGCGATACCGATAAGGATACCTATCACGATACCCGATAAGATACCGATACGCCCGATAAGATACGATAACGATACCTGATTAGCGATAGCGATACGATTGCGATCAGATAACGATAACGATAGCGGATCGCGTTTACCGATAAGGATATCAATCGCGATACGAAAACTGATAGCTGATCGCACGATACCGTAAATGATACCGATTGCGATACCGATAACGGATAACACGGTCGCGATCCCCGATATCGATAACGATCGCGATACGATAAACTGATAACCGATCGCTGATCGCGATACAGGGATAACGAGATCGCGACTCGCGATAAACAATACGATCGCGATATACGATAACCGTTCGCGGTCAGCTGATAATCGATACCGATCGCGATCGCAATTATAGACTATGATCGCGACCGCGATACACGATTCGATCGCGATGGTTATTAACTGATACCGATCGCGATACCGATAAGGATATCGATAAGGATACCCACCGCGATCCTGACCGCGATACCGACCGCGATCCCGACTGCGTACCAGACCGCGGATAACGATCGCGATTCCGACCGCAGATACGACCAAGATTACGACCGCGATACCGACGCGATACGATAACGATACCGATCGCGATTACCGATAACGATACCGATCGCGATACCGATACGATATGCGATCGCGATAACGATAACGATACCAGATGCGTTACCGATAATGATACGATCGCGATACCGATATCGATACGATCGCGATCCGATAGGATACCTATCCACGTACCCGATAACGATATCGTCGCGATACCGATAAACGATACCGATCGCTGATACGAGAGCTGATACCGATCGCGATACGATAACGATACCAGATAATACGATACCGATCGCAGGATACCGATATGGATACCGATCGCTTGATACCGATAACGATTACCGATGTCGGATAACCGATAACGATACGTCGCGATACTGATAACGATACGATCGCGATACCGATAACCGATACCGATAACGATAACGATCGCGATACCGATAACGATACCGATCGCGATACAGAGAACGATCGCGATCGCGATAACGATAACGATACCGATCGCGATCGCGATAACGATACCGATCGCGACCGCGATAACGATACCGATCGCGATCGCTATAACGATACCGATCGCGATACCGATAAGGATACCGACCGCGATCCTGACCGCGATACCGACCTCGATGCCGACCGCGATACCGACCGCGATACCCACCGCGATACCGACCGCGATACCGAAACTGATAACGATATCGATCGCGATAACGATCGCGATGCCGATAACGATCGCGATCGCGATGCCGATACCGATGGCGATCGCGATACCGATAACGATAACGATCGCGATAACGTTAACGATCGCGATCGCGATAACGATCGCGATCGTGATAAGATCGTGATGTAACACCCCCAAAAATACAACAATGCAACGGAATACCACATGGGGTGCTACTTCATAATACACAGCGCTAGATACAAGAGAACGACCTCTAAGTGTCGTTTGAAAAGTAATCTCGTTGATTTAATCAAATTCTGATTCTGATATAACAAAAATGTCCCATATTGCATCATAATGAAAAACTGGAATGATAGGTCTCAATGCACTTCTAGAAATCCGAGACATATAATTTACCTGAGAAAACATGGCTTAAAAGGTCAACATAAAGTTTGGTGGTTCATAGATTAGTTTAAATATGAATTAATCACTGTATCATCACCCAGTTACCAATGTAAAAATCCAAAGATTTTTATAAAGAATGCACGACACTTTTATGTCACTCAAAAGTACCAATCTTATCCCAAAGATTTTATAAAGAATGCATTGACCATTTAAGTCACCAAAAGTACAATCTTTAATCCCAAAGATTTATAAAGAATGCATGACAAATTTTATGTCACCAAAAGTGTATCCCTGGCACCCCGTGCCTATTGATTTCCTGAAAATAATATATATAAGGTAGGACCGCAAGAATTTTCCGTGATAATGCAACACATGCAGATCTCACAAATCACTAGATTAACATTTCTACAATAGCTCATGTCACTGAAGCCTGCTTGACGATCTTTCTTGCAATTAAACTATATATTGCAATTTACGCCCATATGGATGTCTAACCCTAAACATCCTAAATTCGACATGCTATAACGTTCGTTCACGGTGATAGCTAGTCACCGACCGGGAGGTCGTTTTCACGAAAGATTATTAAATAACTATTTCGAGCTGGAGAGGGACGCGGAGGTCGCTCACATAGTGTATTTCCCAACTACATCTATGCAATTGACAAGTTCATGACATGGGACTTAAATGGGGTTATCGTTACTTAGGCAATCAGTAATCAATATCTTTGCGTCAATTTATAAAACAAAGAATGTTTGTGTCATTATAAAACGATGCATTATTTTCATCCTAAAAAATATATATAACCGTTTTCACAAAACGAGTAAAAGTGAGGCTATGGAAACTCATATATCCTTTAAAAACCTATCATCATTGTTATCAAGATAAAATAGTATATAGGTATAAAGTATGTGGCACGCATGTATTCTCTCACGCGGGTTTATAAACATTCAAAGATTGAAACTAGCGAGGTTATGAACTCACATTGATGATGAAGAACGATTGGCAGATAGGCATCTAATATGCACAATACGAACAGAAGGCGAAGCGGCTCGATCAAGAAGTTGCAACTAATCTTAACGGATAAGATTCCCTAGCCTAGGATAATACATTTGGGTTTCCCAATGAATGGTTACATCAATGCCACACGTTGATAAAGATTTAGATTTAACGTTGAATGATTTGGTGGTTGGTTAAATAAATAGATTGAAAAGTAACGATTAGTGTGTAATATATTCTTTATACATTACATATAAAAATACACCCTTATATAACTCGTACCGATTTATATAATAAAGACAAACAATCCAGTAAATATTTGAGGAATATGATTCTTTACAAGTATTGTATCAAAGATGTGAGAAAATATTTGTAGTAATATAATCCGACACGTTTTCGGAACTCACCAGTTAAAATATTAAAATGTCCTCGTATAAACGTAATCATACGTTTTAAAGTTACTAATTAAATTAAACGATTTTTGTAAAGCTTTTACAATGATTATTAGGTTATCTTCTAGCTGACAATCATAAAATATAAAATAACATTTTATAAACTTATATTTCGTTTCCTCGACGGGTCGTGTCCAAAATAGTTGTCTAATTGTAAACGTATAGTTTTTCGTTCGTTGTCAAGTTATTGTATAGTTATATTTTAGTATATCTTTAAAATATAACTTAGTCTCTTTTACCGGTTTCTAAAATAATATAATTTTAGCAAAACGTTACCAATTATAAAAATATATGTATATTTCGTTATGACATTTTCGGTTATGTAAGGTTTTCCATATTCGCAAAACTCAACACTTTTCCTCATTCAATATATGTTGTAATTTATGCGTGTTTTCATTATCTCAAATGTCTGCGTGTTCTAAATATAATATTTATACGTTATTATATCTAAATTAAACCAATTAGTAAACACTATATTTATTTAACCAATTTAAACCACCAATATCTATTCGGTTTTAATATTTATAAAACTTTATAATATATTTATTTACCGATTTGAATTAATCAAAACGCGCCCTTATTGTCATTTTGCTCACCCAAACGCCCCTCATGGGATGCCCTTTACTCCAAACACACCCTAACCGATGCCCAAACCCACAAACATACACCCCCTTGGCTGCCATAAAACAAACAGCCCCCTTGTGGGCTGTCTTAATACCAAACGCACCCTATGCTGGTGGAGACCAGCCAAACGCACCCTATGTGGCTTGTGACAGCCAAACGCACCTATATGGCGCGACTGCCCCAACCAAACGCACCCTAGTCCGGTTTTTAATAATCAAACGCACCCTAATCTTTGATATATATACACCAAACGCACCCTAACGGCCGTCCCAGCAAAACACAACCCAAACGAACCCCAGCTGCTAACCACAAAAACAGCCGCACCCTAGTAGCTGAAATAAACAAACAAACGCCCCTATGGCTGCCAAGATCAAAACCTACCGCACCCTTGCGGTGCAAAACCAAACCAAACGCACCCCTGGTATGGTGCAAAACCCACACCGAACGCACCCTTCGGGTGCTGTGACGAATGGCAGCGGCATGAGGTGGGGATGGAGACGATGGTGAGGCTGTCGTCGTCGTCGTGATGGTGATAGTGGGGTGGCGGTGGCATGGCAGCGACGGTCGAGTGGTGGTGGTGACGGCGCGTGACCGAGAGTGGGTGTGTGGATCGAATAGATCGGGAGGTGAGGAAGCTTTTTGGAGCTCACCGGAAAACTCCGCCGGAAAAGTTTTTCGGTGGCCGGAGGTGGTGGCCGGCGGTGGCATGGTGGCTGCCGGAATTCATGAGGGAGAGAGAGGCTATTATATGTGTGTGTGTGTGTGTGTAAGAGATATAAATGAAGAAAATATATAAACTTTTTATTTATATATAAAACTTTTAAAATGAATTAGAAATTGTATAATAGTTGAGGGTTAAAAGTGTAACTTTTTATTATACTTTTGATAAAAAGCGGTTCGAGACTCGTTTGGGCGACTTAACTAATGATTCGACGCGCGAAACTTGTGCCGTTGTTTTCCGAATCATTTTTCTGATAAAAACGAGTATTTATTTGATAATATTTCATAATTGTTTCTTAATATTTATTTAAAATGTTTGTTATTCATTTATATATTTTTCCGATAAACTTTATCCGTAAAATAAATTTTAACTTCAATCATATTTTGGGGTTCACCGGAAAACTCCGCCGGAAAAGTTTTCCGGCGGCGGCGCGGTGGTGGTGGCCGGAGAAGATGGACGGAGAAGAAGGTGGTGGCCGGCGGTGGGGTATGAGAGGGGAGGGGGAGAATATTATAAAAAGTATGTGTGTGTGTGTATAATAGAGATGGAAAATGAATGAAATGGAATGTAATGTTATATATATATATATATCCAAGTGGTAAGTTTATAGTAGTTGAGGGGTTAAAGTGTAACATTTTCATTATAGTTTTTATAAAAACGGTTCGGGACTCATTTGAGCGACTTAACGGATGATTCAACTCTTGAAACTTGCGCCATTGTTTTCCGAATCATTTTTCTGATAAAAATGAGTATTTACTTGATAATGTTTCATAAAATTTTAATAAGATTTCAATAAAATATATGTTATTCATTTTGGGTGAACCGTTTCGCTTGTTCCGTGCAATAAAATTTGGATTTAAGCTCGAGTAGGCGCTTATGCAACAACGCTTTTCATTAAACTGAATTACTACTTATGTAATATTTTTACAAAAATAAATACTGATAATAAAAACAAATTAAATTAGTTTGTTGTGTGCCCGAGTTGTTTATTTTTTTCGATGTTTGCGGTGCTGTTTTAGCCCTTTTCGGCTCGTTTCCAGGTCTCGGGCAAAACTGAAAAGTTGTCAGGAATGTCGTTGCACATAGAATTACTTTAGGGTCCGAGCCGTGAAAACGTGATTTAGATGGTCGTTCTTATAAGTCAAGTCAGACCTAAAAGTCAAAGGGGTAAAATAGTTATCTTAAAAATCCGAAAATTCTCAGATGTTACAAGTACTCTGGTGTCTAATACGTTTTCTACTCTCGAGAAAGATATTGGAAAACCTATGGATAACTTGATTGATGATACAAGGAAGAAGATGGAGACTCTTCCCAGGAAGACTAGTATTTGGTCGGGTACGAAAGTGGACTCTCCTGAGAGAAACGTAGTTTTTTCTCCTGAAACAAAGCTTCACTACTTTGATAGGGATGATATTGAATTTGAAGACATGGAACAGGCGATCGAGGAAGTGGAGTATGGTAATACTTCTAGCGAAAATGGTTGATGGATTTCTATGGTTTTTGGCATTTTTTGTCAGTCAAATTATTTTGATTCATAGGTTGTGTCGCATTTGCATAGAGGTAGTTGTTTTAAGAGATTAGATTGTCAATATTATGTTGTTTTAGTTTTGAACACAAATTATGTGTTCTTGTTTTGCCTATGTAACGAGCTGAGATGTAAAACCTCTCCTACATCCTTTGTATTTTAATGTTTTTAGTGTAATATAATTTACGAGGAAACCCTTTACCCAAAAAATAATATTAAGACTTCCATATGCCATAAATAAGCTTAGCGTTAACAAGCGATTATAGCAATATAAAACTATGATAAACGACCATACACATCAAACCAATCCAACTCTTGAATATAAACGTTAATCCAACAATCCTAGAAGGATTAGAATAGATTAAAGTCGTATGGAATGAAGATTCAGACGGATTGGAAGGATGTGTATGGCGGCCAAAAATCGCCCAAGTGTAGAGAGAGTTTTTTAGGGTTTAGTAGTAATTATCATACGATCGAGATTCTCCATGATGTTGTTGGAACATCAGGATATTGTTGCGGAGTTTTGAGGTCCTTCCTGGTAGAAAGAATTGAGCAAGGAAACGAGTAGTAAGATCCTCCCATGTGGTGATGGATCCTGCAGGAAGACGTTCAAGCCAGTTGCTAGCTTGTTCGAGAAGGGAAAATTGAAATAAACGCAGGCGCGTTCTTTCCCTGTTTTCACCGTCAAGGTCAAGTGAGTCCACAAGTTTTAAAAAATCCTTGATGTGTTGGTTTGGATCCTCGGACCGAAGTCCGTAGAATGAGCATTCGTTTTGCACCAACCGGATGGTGTCAGATCGAAGAGGTACCACATTGTTCCCTACGAGGAGCTCAATGGTATTCCTGTAGCCTTCGTGGCTAGGTTTGGAGTAATCTCTAAGAGTACGGATAGGATTCGCGTCTCCCATGGTGGTTGACGAGAATGGATTACGAAACAAATAACACAAAGAAAAGATAGACTACGAGAAAGCTAATATATGGAATTAAATTCTCACTTGAAAGGATTCAAGCGAGTAGAACTAAGTTAAACTATGATCGAAACCTAACTATTCCCCACGCAGCGGTGCCAAAAACTTGATGTGGTCGTCGTAGGACTTCAACAAGAAGTTTTACAACTCCCTAGGCAGAGTACCTAACCGTTATAGTAGTATAGGCAAGACTCGGGGGGTTGTTATCGTTCTATAGGGGAATAGGTTGGGAAGGCTTGATCACGGTCTAACAAAATTTTAGAGGTTGAGAGAAGATTATTTTTGTGTTTTTATATTTATAAGAAAGCAGGTAAATCTATGGTTTGAGAGATTGGTTTGTTTAACTAATTACTAAAGTAGTTAATATGCTATGTATGTCTTCGTCCTAAACTTTATGATAAGCAAGTGTATTTACATAATCATGCATACTCCTTCAAGATTGCTTCTCCCTGATCTGTTGCGTTATCACACTTGTTATGATATGCTTGGTAAGTATTTCATCAGGGCATGATGAACGGATTTACACGAACCCGCCGTCTATTTAATATTCCGTTCTCGTCTCGGAGAAACGTCGATACAAGTAAGGTAGGTATGAAGACTATTTCAAGGCCACAAGAGTATATATTAAATGGAATGTGAAATAACCTAATAAGGATCAACCATATAGTGGGTAGGTAGTATGAAGGTTGTTATCGATGGATCCCTTTCTCCACTACTCGCGTTTCCTAGACATATCAAAAGCGGGTTACAGACAAAGTGGATTTTCTAAAGCCTAACGCGCACATTCATCAACAAGAAGCAACATTAGAAGGATCTATAACCTAAGTTTCATGCAATCATAGATAAATACAAAGGAGGGGTTTAGCCTCGCATGTTATAAATAAAGCAAGAAATTCGAATTTTTACATTCCTGAAGACGCGACGCCGTCGGGTGTTAATCCCGACGCCGTCTCCATCGTTTGTGAAAAATCCTTCTTTGTTTTTAATGAAAAATTTCTTGCACGCAATTTTATTAGTTAAATCTGAAGAAATCATTGCATAAAGACTTGGAATTAATCGTTACAATCATATGACTCGAAACTGACGCGAATTAATCTAAACCATTTATTTTAAATGTTTGAATTTGGTTCTTAAAAACCAGATATATTCCCCTACACTTGTTTTGTTGCAAAATACCTTTGATTGCAAATAAGACAAAGTTATAAACAAACAAAGCATGATTACAAAATTCATTCGAACATAATAAAATAAACAATAAAGAATTAAAACACACGACACTCCTAAGTGAGGGAAAAATAAACATTGGGTTGCCTCCCAAGAAGCGATTTTCTTTATTTATGAGTCTTATAGCTAGACTCGAAGTCACATGTCCTTACGTGACTTCTCCTTCATCATCTATTCCATCTTTTATTTTGACAGTAGCAGGTCGCCCATTTTACAAGTTTTTGTTCCTCCACCGGTCAAACTCCATCTCCTTTTCCTGGTGAAGTTTTATCTTTTCCTCCCATTCTAAGACTAGCCTATTTACAGTCATAGTGGGGGCTATAGGCTCTATATCGTTCTTAATCCCTTTCCCGTCTTTACAAAGGGATTCAAGTATCCTATTGAAGCTTATCTTATTCTTTTTAGATCTTAGAGTTATGGTGCCCTTATCAAACTTAATTACGGCCTTAGCCGTTGTTAGGAATGATGTTCTTGAAATGAAAGGCCTCTTCTCATTTTCCTTGATGTCTAAGATTACGAAGTCTACGGGGTACACATGCTCAGCAATCTCCACTAATACGTACTTTCCTATTCCTAAAGGGTAGATATACGAGTGGCTAGCTAGGGAGAGTCTAATGTCCGTCTCAGCAGGCCTTTCATCGGTTAGTTTCACCTAGGTAGAGAAGGTCATGACGTTCATGTTAGATCCTTGGTCAACTAGGGCGTTCATGTGTTTCAGGCCTCCTATGTTGCAGGGTATTTTGAAGTTTCCTCCGATGTCATCCTTCCTTGTTATTTTTTCTAAGGATTGCTTCATAAACAAGCCCCCGAGGTAATAAATTGTAAGTCCTTCCTTTTTTTTCCAACTCGGGCTCCTGATAGGGAGTCATTGAACCTATGATTGTCAACAAGCCCTTATATTAGTTTCTCATTGATCCCATGCTTCAGGTAATGTTCTACGGGCTAAGAGCTGGGTGCTTCTACTGCTTCTTCTTTCTCAGCTTTTTTGATTGGCTTATTTTCAGCTCTCATTCTTCTGACCTCGGCTTACAATTCACTCCCACCTACCCCCACACATGAATAACTTACCCCTATTAATAATACCCCCCCCCCCCCCATACCCTTCTCCCCCCCCCCCCCCCCCCCCCCCCCAGGTTTTCTCATTCCCTATATCATCGTTCCTATCTTTCCCTCCCACCCCCCTGCCCCCCCCGTCGAGACAGATAAAGTTCTCCCCTTAATACCCGGGCACCCCCGCCCTGGAATTGGCCCCCCCCCCCCCCCCCCCCCCCCCCGCCCCCCCTTCCTCCCCCTGATTAACACTCTCTCAACGGAGCTAGCTGGATGTGTGAGAGATCTTTCCCCCACGAAGCACCAAACATTTTGCCATTCCTACCATATGTATATACTCTCTCTCCCGCTGTTCTGAAAATGTCCCTGCTCCTCAAATCTTTCCACATCCTACTCGCCCGTGTGTCCGCTGTCATGTCAGTCACGTACTGAGCCTCCCCCCCCCCCCGCAACCGTAGTTTCCCTAAGCCTCGCGGCCACCCCCTGACCGGCGCATTGGGCCTCGTAAGTTCACGGAAAAAGTGAAAAGCGGCTCTGCTTTGGTGGTTCATTATGTTTTGTGGGTGAAGGTGTTGTGTAGACTGCGTTGGCATAGCTTGAGGATGTGTGTTGAGCTCGGTCTCGGCGTCGGTCGCGATCCCTTTAGTAAGAAATTAATCTGGTCTTCGAGCTCAAGCAGTCTTCGCTCAGGTGTTTTTGAGGTGGGTTGAAGTGCAGAAATAGCCTTGGGTACCGGTTTGTAAGCAACAAAATCTACATTCCAGCACAATTACTTACGCAGCTTCTATTAACACCCAAAAAACCCATCAACTACATTAAATACATTTTCAAAAAATCACCCCCTCCTTCCTATTTCCAACACCTCCCTACCCTAATCACCCTCCACACTCACCACCCCAAAAACATTTAATTAATTAACTCCACCTAACTCTTACACATCATCTTCAAAAAATTATAAATACCAATCAAACTATTTCCCCTAACCTAACCCTTCAAAAACACCTATCATAAAATTTCACAACCTTCCTATCAACCATCTTCCCCAGCTTTCCCCCACTTAAAAACCATATTCCTCCCATTGATCCCCCCCCTTAAACCTATACATTCGTCATTGATCCTCCCATTGTGGTTAATTATCTTGCTGGCAAAGTACATTACAAAGCAAGTTGCCTATTATGATCGCGAAGATAAAATTAAACTAAAGTCGGCACACGTTCTTATCCCCCCTTTTTTCCACCCGTTCACTGACCACCCCGTCGACCCCCCCCCCCAGTCCACACAACGTTTATCCCAAGAAAACCTTGAGGTGTCCTCGGTTTGATCTCTCGCACACCCGAAGTAAATGGACTTCCCCCCCCCCCCCACCCCCCCCCCGCCCCCCATGAGCATTCGTTTGCACCAAACCCCCCGCACCATGGTGTCCGGCCGCTCGACCCCCCCCCCCCCCCCCCCCCCCCCCCCCCCCCCCGTACCACATCCCTGATCCCCCTCCCACGGGCCCCCGAGCGCCCCTCCACATGGTGTTCCCCTGTCGCCTCCCCCCCCCCCCCCCCCCCCCCCCCCCCCCCCACCCCCCCCCCCCCCCCCCCCCCCCCCCCCCCCCCCCCCCCCCCCCCCTAGATGAGTGTAGGTTTGGAGTGTGTGTCACCTAAGTTGTACGGACTCGGATTCGCGTCCCTCCCCTAGTGAGTTGAGTGATGAAATGGATTACGAAACAATTAAACACAAAAGAAAAGACTTAGACTATAAGAAAGTTAATTGCGAAATTAAGTTTCTCACTTGAATGGATTCAAGCAAGTAGAACTAAGTTAAACTTTGATCGAAACCTAACTATTCCCCGACAGCGGCGCCAAAAACTTGATGATGAGGTCGTAAGACTTCATATGAAGTTTTACAATCCCTTAGGCAATGTACCTAATCGTTGCTGTGTAGTATAGGCAAGACTCGGGGGTTGTTATCGTTCTTTAGGGGAATAGGTTGGAAAGGCTTGACCACGGTCTAGCAGAGAAGATTCTTTTTGTGTTTTTATATATATAAAAAAAAGCAGGTAAATCTATGGTTTGAGAGGTTGGTTTGTTTAACTAATTAACTAAACTAATTAATATCTATGCTACTGGTGATAACTTTATGATAAACAATTGTATTTACCTAATCATGCACTACTCCTCAGATTGCTTCTTCTAGATTTGTTGTCTTGTCACACTTGTGATGATATGTGTAAGTATTTCCTAGGTCATGAATGAATTACACGAATCTGCCGTCTATTTAATATTCCGTTAAGGAAACTTACCCACTCAAGGTAGTATGAAAAGATATTACAGGCCCATAAGAGTATATTAAAGGCATGTTGAAATAACTTAAAAAGGATCAACCTTATAGTGGGTAAAGGTAGTTATGAGACTTTTACCGATGGGTTTCCTTTCTACATTATCGCGTTTTCCCTAGACAATTCAATCAACAGCGATACAGACAAAGGCTGGTTTTCTAAAGCCTAACGCGCACATTCATCAACAAGAAGCAACATCAAAATGATCTACAACCTAAGTTTCATGCAATCATAGATAAATACAAAAGAGGGTTTAGCCTCACATGTTATAAATAAACCAAGAAGATAAATTAATCAAACAACACATAGACATATTGAATGATTAAAGATAAATAACCTTACTTGATTAAAACATGGATTCAAGGTAGTACAATATGGTTTTGAGGCCCTAAAAATGACATATAAAGCTCCTAAAATGACTTGGGTTCGTCTCCCTAGGGTTATACAAAATTATCCCAAAGTTACACACTAAAACCCTAAAAACGGATTTGTATTTATAGAGTTGTCGACGCGACGACGTCGCTTTGCAATCCTAACGCCGTCACCATGTAGATGATTCTAGATCCTTTTTGAGTCGGCTACGTCCTGACGTCGTCGAGATATTCCTGACGCCATCACTAGATTGATCACGAGGGCGTCGCTTTATGCCTGCGACGCTATCTCCAACCACTGTTTGCAAAAGTCATCATTAGATTTGGTGTAGGTCCGTAATCTTGTCCGTTTCTTCTCCAAATGAGCCCAAGTCATGTGTATTTCCTCCAAAAGCCATCCAAGTACTAAAAACCTGAAAATAAATGATTAAGCACGTAATCTGGGCATATTTGCATGATTTAGGGGGTTAAATGACCCTAAAATAGTATATAAAATGACACCTCATTATATTGATCACTAGTAAGAGTATGAGTGGTACTCTTACTATGATCAATTTTATTATCATCAAAATTCACATTATTCACATTACTTTGACTTACATTTCCTTTTTTAAAACCAGGTGGATAACCCACCAACTCATGGCATCTATTAATAGTATGCCGAGTCATATCACAGTGTTTACAAACTAAGTTTGACACCCTGTCAAACCTTATTGTTATTGTTATTAGTGGTGTTTCTATTATAATTCCAATTTCCATTGTTGGGCCTAGCTGCAAAGGCAGAAGGTCCAGCTTTCACATTTTTAGAAGATAAATGACTATTTCTGTGAGATTCATCTCTAGACAATGTAGCAAAAGCAGACTTAACATCAGGTATAGGCTCATTAGTAAGAATAATACTCCTAACAGAATTAAACACATCATCAAGTCCTATCAGAAACTCCATCAACCTAAGAAGTTGTGCATGTTCCTTAGACTTGGAACTACCTTTACAAGTGCATATAGGCAGATCAACCAGGGAGTCAAACTGCCTCCACAAGGA
Organism: Tanacetum coccineum; assembly: GCA_026074375.1. NCBI lineage: Eukaryota > Viridiplantae > Streptophyta > Magnoliopsida > Asterales > Asteraceae > Tanacetum > Tanacetum coccineum. Next base: position 120,881 of record BQNB010001540.1, on the reverse strand, counting down.
ATTGCACTCATGATAATACTCAGACAATGACATACCAAATTAAGTTAAAGTATAAATCTTATGATGCAAATTATAAATCACAGAACCATTATGTTTATCATATGTCTCTTTAAATTATTCCCAAACATTTTTAGCATTTTTACAAAAAACTTGTCCCTTATACAAATTAGGAGAGACACAAACCAACAACCAAGACAAAACCACAACATTACACATGTCCCACTATTCTTGTAAAGGTCCTTCATTATCATCTCTAACACATTTACCACTTATAAAGCCACTTTTATTTCTAGTGTGCAAAGCCAGTTGCAAAACAGCAAACCAGACCTTGTAATTCTTAGTACCTATAAGCTTGAAGGTAATTGTAACAACCCACAATTTCAAGTTATTTTTCGTCAATAAACTCAAACTATTTACTTTGAACTTTTACGCATTTACTTTTAATTTCAATTGTTAAGTTAAATCGCGTAATCTGAAAATCAACAATTAATGTAAACCGACATTAAACAAATAGAAGTTTACGTCAAGCAAGTGTTATATAATTATTTCGAAGATAATTTATAACTTTTCGTATTTTATTTTTATACGTTACCTAAAACGTTTACATTTCGCGTTTTGAGCTTTCATGCATGCATGTAAACTATACCAACTTTCTACACTTAACCAAATACTCACAATTATACCCAATACCCAAAAATTATATAATTGTTACAAAAAAAGACAACCATGGCCGGTTATGCATATATATACACAAAAACAATACCAAGTTTAGCTTAGAAAATACTATGTATTAGTTTGAACTCTTTTTCAAAGGTTAGTTACAAGATCTATCTACCACTTACACAAGACCACTTCCATGCCAATCACTTACAAGACCACTCTCCTTCTCTAATTATCATGGATTGAATGTTAATTGGTTCTCTAGATATTTTCACTATAAAAGGAACCTTGCTACAAGTCTTTCTCATCACTTATCACTTACAAAAAAAATCAAAGGATTCCTATTTCTCTCTACAAGAGCGCACGACTCATAAAATAAGTCATAAAATTTTCATAGTTTCCATTTTTTCGATATTACAAGTATACAAGTGTGATCAAGGGTATTATCTAAGTTGTTCTAAGTTGATTTCCATGTTAGGGTTTCTATTTTAAGAAAGGTTTTTTCAAGATCTAAGTTAGGGTTTCATAAATCAACATTTGGGGTTTGATAAGGTTTTCGGGTTAAAATCAAAGACAATGGTTTCTTTTTATAATAAGCTTTGTAAGCATTCTACATCTACTCTTTTGATTTTCATACATATTGATTATGTTCTTACATATTTATATACTTACATAATGTATTTACATACATGAACACCAAGATTATTAATTTATATCACCAACTAGTAGACTTTTATAAATGTTTGCAAAGAAATCAAGAACAATAATTACTTATATGATTATTATGCATATTATCAAGTTTATTATTCATAAACTAGCTTAAACACTTTTATAAATTATTTCATGTTTTGTTCTTATTATAGTGAAGTGTTGGATGGGATTAGGTTAGTTTGGATGTGTTGATTGTGAAGGAGGTTGAAGTGGTTAGATTAGAGGTTATTGTTTTGTAAAAATGAGGTTAAAATTATAGTTTTAAAGTGTGTAAAACTCCCCTTAGGACAGCAGGTTTTAAACAGTTTGTTACGGACTTTTCGACAAGTTAAAACCTTAAAAATATTTTAGTACGTCTCAATACGATTCCGTGCATATAGAGAACTCGAAAAACAGACGTAAAACGAATGAGATATGAATTTTTAAAGTTTACCGGCAACTATAATATTTTGACAGCTTTTGGGTAAAAATGTGGTTTGATCAGATTTCGTTTCGTGTTTTTGAGGCCTTTCGGGTCTGAACCGGCTTAAATATAAAGCTAGAATGTTGCTCGGAATGATGTTTCAGTAAAAGATCGTGTGTTTTTGAAGCCTAAAAGTGTAATATGAGTGATTTAATCTTCATTAAAACTAGACAACTTTTATATAAAATTTCCTGCACACTTTTTCCTGACATGGATAGTAAAACAGTGTTTTCGGACTTTGGGTCCGTTTAGACTATAAAAACCTTAGGAAATAATATATCATCACTTATATAATATTTATACGCGTTTTAAACTTTATAAATATTATTTTATGAATTAACTAGACTATATATATATTGTCGTGGTAAAAATAATAAAAGTGGTAAACTTAACGAAAGCATTATTTTTATTTATAAGCTAAGTCAAACTATTAGGTGGTGATACAACAAGATAAAACATAGTGCCTTGTCTATATTTTCATACGTTATTCTAAATCGACCTATAATTAAATAGGTTGCATACCGGTCCTTTGTGACGACATTCCTAGTTGATTTATCTAGAATTCAATTCCATCACTTGAGGTAAATTTCATGGGCCCTATTTTACTTCATTTAAATATTTTAGGGGAGAATACATGCTCATTTGCAAACTCGTTTACATACACGTTTTCATACGCATTTATAAACTCGTTTACATACTTGTTTACATACCCGTTTACATACTCGTTTACATACTCGTTTACATACTCAATTACAAACTTGTTTACAATTACTTTACAAATCCCGGGGTGATTTACATGACTTGTTTTCACAATAGGACACAAGTACAATACTTTTCAATTCTTACAATGATTACGGATTTTGCCTAAGTAGCGATAAACCACTATGCCCACTCTCATGAACTGTTAATTACTTTGTGTAAACGCGTGTGTTATAAACAGATCTATTGGGATTGACATCCTCATCTAGGATTGTTGCCAAACATAGCCAACGGGCGTACATCATGTCGGATTCACTTGAATACTTACTTTGATTGTCTGAAATTGATTGGCATTCATTGGGGCACATAAATTGCCTGAAATTGATTGGCACATATACTTTGTCTAGCTTCAGTGTCATGAGCATAGTGATATCGTAATTACATTTTTCTGAATATTGTATACTATGCAATACATACTTTAAAATCTTGCGGTCCAACATTTATACTTACATAAACCTATGAACTCACCAACTTTATGTTGACACTTTTAAGCATGTACTTCTCAGGTGAATAAGTTTCTTGACGTTCTTGATGTGCATTGGAGCCTAAACTTTTCAAGATTTCATTCATGGATTTCTACTTGCATTCAAACTATCAATCTCGTTGTATTATTTTCAGTCTTTCATCTTGATGCAACTTTGGGACAAATGTTATAACTATTTAAATTTCAATTAAATCAACAGATTATCTTTCAAACGACTCATTTAAAGGTCGTTCTCTTATATCTTGTGTTGTTGTATTATGAAGTAACGCCCTTGGTTACAATTTCGCTGCGACATATTTTGGGGGTGTTACAGATTGGTATCTATAGCCAAGGTTATAGAGAACTAGATTGCATATTTTACCTAGACTATAACCGTTTTCACAAACATTGCATCGCATAAAACTTTTTCATGTGCATACACTACTTGCTTACATTACTTACTTACACTACATGCTTACATTGCCCATACTTGCGTTTACATTTGCCTTACGTGCTTTTACACTTGCCTTATATAAAAGTTATTTATATAAATACTAGGACTTTTCCCAAGACATTGTGAATGATACGATGGTCTTTAAAACTTTTCATGACTTTACATAATACCGTTTTACATAACATTGAAACTTGTCATAGTCTGTCGATCCCACTAGTTACCTTATTATTCGACTCCGAGTTGAACACCCACCTCATACTGTTAAAACACCTATGTCATTTTGTGACCGCTGCCTAGAAACATGTCAATTAATTCGAACATGACTATAACCCGTCACCTCGAAACATTTCATCTTTGGGTCACGACTTTTGGAATCCGACTTATTTTATTTTCTTTTACTCCGTTTGATTTTGAAGAAAATACCGACGACAAGACAAAGAATGAGTTCCGCGGAGAGTGAGTAGATTGTAGCCCAATGAGTTAATAATGCTATTGAAGTTAATGCTTAAGGAGAGACTTTCCTATCTTGCCTAGTGAAACCTAAGTTGGAACTATCTTAGACTCTATTCTGTTAGCCTCAAAATATTGAGTCGAACAAGGAAGCTCGGCTACGAAACATGGAAGCTTGGTCTTTACTTAATTATATGTTGTAATAGGCTAGAAAGGGTAATCGGGCTCGTTTATGTAATCTAATTGGTGACGTGTATCGGGCTTAAGCCCAACCAAAACCCGAGCCCGGCTCGTAGAAAGCCCATAGGCGTGTAAGCCTTATGGTTTAGGTATAAATACCCCTCTCCAAGTATGAAGAGGGTGTTGGTTCTCATTTGTTTACACACACATTTTCAAGCAATCAACCATTCACTTTCTCTCTCTAAACTTCTCTCTAACTTCCCTCTCTTTTCTTGTTTAATTCGTGCTCCAATTTATGAAGTGTAAGTGATTACGGGTTCTGACAATTGGTATCAAAGCCATCGGTGGTTATTAGTTTTATTTTTTATGGTTTTCATGTCTTGATCTTGTCACTGTTTTAAGATTACGTATGATACTTGTACTTTTATCCTAAAAGTCATATTTTTCTGGTCTTTCTGTCTCACATCAGTCCAAAAAGTCATATTTTTTTTATGGTTTTGAGTTGTTCCATATCAAAGAAGTCATATTTTCTGGTCAATCAGTCCAGTTTTGGTCAAATCTGTTCCAGTTATAATATTGATTTTCTTGTTATTTTTGAGTCACTTTTTAAGGTTTCATATGCTTCATAGCGGTTTGGCAAAAAGAAAAAAACAGATCCATTTTTTTGGGAAAAGTACAAAAGTACTGTCCTTGCCAGCGGTTTGGTATTTACCACTATGCTAGCGGTTTGGCCATAGCGGTTTGGTGAACAGGTTTCGAAGACTTATACTTTTATAGCGGTTTGGGAAACGAAACTCTCGCGGTTTGGTTTCTCCGCATCGGTTTGCTAAACTTTATCGACAGCGGTTTGCTGTGATAGCGGTTTGCTATAACCGAGTCAAACGTTGACCATGTAAAGTCAAACCAGATCTAGAATAAACAGACTGGATTTCAATACCATATCTACATCAACAACAAATCCACTATCCTTCAAACCCATCCTCCATCTCCAAATAACCACAAGACTCGAATCCAAAACAAGAAAAAAAAATCAAAAGTGATCCTAGTCGTTTATTTTCGTGTTGTACAATAATCCCATAGACCTTAAAGATCTTCTCAACAGGAAATAAAAAACTCTTCATCGATCTTAAAAAGAAAAGAAACCAAAAACAAACAACCTACCTGGTATTTTTTGTCTTCGACCTTCACATTAAAAGGACAAAGTGCTAGTATCTCATAATCAATTATTATTGTGTGCATAAAGACAAATTGAGCATGTATAATTTGTGGGGTAGATAAGATAGGAAAATGACGGTTGTTATGATTCGTGGTGCAAAACAAGAAAGAGCATGACGATATGTGATATGAAACGTTTGGTAGATGACGTCTTATCAAATGGAAAAGTTATCACTGATGGGGGCGGATGTTGTGATTAGGGTTGAGAAGTGCGTGAAATTAGGGCTATAACTAATTATATATTCCTACTAGATGGATTGTCCTTTCGTATGGGCTGTTAAACCAAGTATTGCTATGATCCTTAAGTATGGGCTTAATACTTGCTTATAAGTGTTTTTTGGTCAAGTAAAATGTTATTCTCAATCTTGGTTATCATTGAGCTAATTTTAGCACAGTATGTGGTCTTTTGTTATATTTTTGAGGTTTAAAATGACAAAGCGACAAAGTGACGAGACCGGGATTTATTCTTTTCAAGTATCACGTTAAACGACAACGGATAGTATTTGGTACTTGAATGACAAGTGATCACGAAGTTTATTTAGTATCCCTTATTTGAGAATGAAGTGGGTTTCACGAAGGCGTCTACTTATTTCATCATCGAGACTTCCTTCTATTTTCTACCCCTTTTCTTCAAACCTAATCTATCGATTGATGACTTGCTTGAACCTATACAGCTTATGATTGAGACTTGAACTATCTAGTTTCCAGTAGTCGGGTGGTTGGTTGAAGACCTGGATAACTATCACTTAAAGGAGTTACAATGCAGTACTCAATGTCACACGCAGAAGTCGATGTGGATAATTTCAAGAGGTGATGTACTTCTTATACTTTTAGGACTTGGGTATAGAGTACTTATAGATTTAATCTTGCACCGTTCTTTATTCAACAACAGTGCAAGCTTAAGTAACAAATTTGGGGGATTTTACTTTATTTTCAAGTTTGGTATATCGGGTTTACTTCACCAAGTGATCACAACAATAGCCGACAGAATACGAGGTTGGTAAGTTAGCCAGAGAGTTTAAAGGTTGAGATGTAATCATCAATTCTCACAGGATATTATTGTGCTATTCTAAGACAATGGTACTTCAGAGTCTAAGCAAAATTCTCAAAGTTCTTCAATGACATTCATATACAAGATCTTGATTATACCAAGTTTTCTTCATTCTTTCTTCATCTCATACTATGGTTTGTGAAGTCAAGAGGGTAACGATTTGTTTGGAATTCAAGATTTCTGCCTAAGACAAGAACTTCTCGAGTATATAGGCGTACACGACAATGATGCTTTCGAGAGTTCGCAACCATCATAGGGGAAAATGTGTACTTTGATGTTACCAAGTTAACTTCTAGATGGAAGTAGTGTAAACTACTTTACTTAGTATGGTTTGTGAAGTATACTGCATACATGAGAAGAATTGTTGCTGATTTCTCGCATGTACCCCCGAACGAATATTCACCAAGACCCAATGACAAAAAGCAGTAGTACTTGGTGTGGCTTTTCTTCAACAAAATTCCGTTGTGCACGTCAATGACATGTAGAAGATGGTTGAAGCTACATCAAAGTTTTAGAATTTGCTCAAGATAGGGATGTTGGTGTAGGGGGAAGCTGATTCAGAAACTTCGCCATAAAAGGAGTCTATGAAGAAAGCTTTTCAAGACATGTTGCATAAATTAGGGGGAAGTTAATCCAACTCATGCATACTACAATGGTTCCTTTACAAGTAAAGACACTAAAGATCCAAGCTAGAGTACAAGTTTCAAGACCAAGAGAACTTAGAAGACATCTTCAGCATTGGAAGCGCTTTGAAAGACTTTATTTTGTTGTATTTGTACTTGTTAGGAACATTGTAAGTAATTCTGTATGTCCACATATTGGGGGAAGATTGTTAGCCTTAAAATATGTCGACTTATACGGAATTACATTAGTTAACTATTTACTATATACGCAAGGACTAGAAACGACAATATAGGATAGTTAGGCGTATATAACCCCCTCCTTACTTCCAATGAGGGGTGAGGATTCATTTTGTATCATTAGGTGTGTGTGTTTTTCTCTCTCTAGATACATGCATCTTTTCCTCTCTACACTTCTACTCTCATTTAATAATATGGCTACTTATTTGTTTCATCCTCCCCGACCTCTCGAATCTACATAAATCTTACTATTTTCGATCCTACATATTCCCTATAGGAGTTCGCATTGTACTTTCTTTTAAATTTCATCGTATGTGTGGATGATTTAAATTTTCCTATCAAATTTATGTGTCATGAAAACTTCATCGATTTTACTTTAATTCCCTATTTATTTATACAAGCCACTTTCTAAATTATTATATCCTTTTAAATATTTCTACAATCATTTTACGAACTATTTTCACTATCATTGATAAACTATCTTACTATCATCTAATAAACCATCATTTTATTAACTATTCTTACTAAAGTAATAACTACTTTATCATCGTTTAGCAAACTACCATCTTATAAACTATTTTCCTACTATCACATAAAACATATTTCTATCACTTAAGGACCTATTTTATTATCACCATGAAAAAAAATTGTTTTACCATCATCTTATGAAAATTTTACTATCACTTATGAACTATTTAACTATCATCTTATAAACCATCTTATGGTTATCTCGAAAACTATTTTGTTGTCATCCTATAAACTACCTTGTTTCCATCTTGTGAATTAATTTATCACACTATAAAACTATTTTGATACTGCTTTATGCATAACGTTAGTTTGACAAAAATGAGCATTGCTTCGTTAGTCCTCTATTATACATAGCCTGATCACCTATGTATAATTCAGGAAGGACCTTGCCATGCTGAGTAGTAGTCACCTTAAAACTTTTGTCAAAATCAATTCTCTACTTACGTCCTCGAAAAGCAAAGTTTTTTTGTGAGCGTGTTCATAAAACTTGTGTGTCATGGGAAACTGAATTAGAAATCATAGTAACTAAGTAGACCTTTACACCACCTTACTACATAGAGTCAACATCATCTTATGCAAAATCCTAGGTCGAAACGTCGAGACACATCACTAGTCACCCTAGGATGATCCACTAACGAGTTTGGTCGCCATTAAGGAATTCACTAAATCGCTTATTTAATGTCAACGTAATACCTTAAAACTTAGTAGTTGCGACACCATCATAGGTATAAATTCATTATCACCCTAAAAAGAAAAATGTCACAGCTGACGCTTTAAGCTAAAAGGAACAGATAAGGCCCCTAGGATTCGAATTTTAGTCACAACAAATAAATTTTAAACCCGCCATTACAAATCTTAGATGCTCAACTGAAGCAATTAAGGAGGAGAATGTTGAGAACAAAATCTTAAGTGGTATAGACAAGGAATTGAAACCTGTCCCGATGAGACTCTCCGCAATAAGAAAACAAAGTTAGTTTACACATTTTAGGAGGATTAAAATAAGTATCCGCACCTCTTCGTCAACACCACTCCGGAAGTCACTCAAACTGAATTTCGAGACAAAATTCTTTTAACACGGGGAGACTGTTGATCCCACTTGAATGGATCTTGAATTCCTTAGCTTGTGTAAGGTTTAGTTATGCAAGATAAATCCTACACAACTATAGTAATTCAAGATCTATTCAAGTGGGATCAACAAGTGGTATCAGAGCTTTTTTCTTTGAGAAACTTTGCTAAGAAGACATGGATCAAGACTCAGTACATATGGTGGCTGCATCAAAAATGCCTATGCTCAAACCGGGTGAGTATGAGCTTTAGCGGGTGAGGATGGAACAGTACATCCAGATGATTAGGAAGTCATAGAGAATGGGAATGCACCTCTAGTAACAAAAGTTGTTGAAGGTGTTGAGACTACAATTGCTCCTTCAACTGCTAAAGAAAAGGCACAAAGGAGGTTAGAATTGAAGGCAAGAAGCACTTTATTGATGGGCATCCCTAATGAACATCAATTGAAGTTTAACTCCATCAAAGATGCCAAGTCATTGCTGCAGGCTGTTGAGAAGAGGTTTGGAGGGAATGCTGTTATTAAAAAGACTCAGAGGAATCTTCTAAAGCAGCAGTATGAAAAATTTACTGTATCTAGCTTAGAGGTATTAGATCAAATCTTTGATAGGCTTCAAAAGCTTATCAGTCAGTTAGAGATTCATGGTGAAAGTATCTCACAAGAAGATGTGAATCAGAAGTTCTTAAGAAGTCTGTCACCAGAATGGAACACACATACCATTGTGTGGAGGAACAAGCCTGAGATAGATACATTAAGCTTGGATGATCTTTACAACAACCTAAAGATCTATGAACCAGAAGTCAAAGGAACATCAAGCTCAAACCCAAACACACAAAACATAGCCTTTGTGTCCTCAAACAGCACCAGCAGTACAAATGGAGCAGTTAATACTGCTCATGGTGCTACAACTGCTAGCACTCAAGCTACTGCTGTTAACTCAACAACAATTGACAACTTGAGTGATGCTGTCATCTGTGCTTTCTTTGCAAGTCAACCAAACAGTCCACAACTTGACAATGAGGACTTGCAACAAATTAATCCTGATGATTTAGAAGAGATAGACTTGAGGTGGTAGATGGCTATGCTAACAATAAGGACAAGGAGATTCTTGAAGAACACTGGAAGGAAGTTTTCTATGAATGGTACTGAAACCATTGGGTTTGATAAGTCCAAGGTAGAGTGTTACAACTGCCACAAAAGGGGACACTTTGCAAGGGAGTGCAGGGCTCCAAGGAACCAAGAAAACAGGAATAGGGAGAGCACAAGAAAGGTTGTACCAGTGGAGACAACTACTTCCAATGCTTTGATCTCATGTGATGGTCTTGGTGATTATGATTGGAGTGATCAAACAAAAGAAGGTCCAACTAACTTTGCACTCATGGCTTACTCTTCTACAAGTTCTAATTCTGAGGTATCTAATTCTTGACGCCAGATTAATTTATCCGATCTCTGACAGTCCATGGGTAAGCCCGGTACACTGTGTACCAAAAAAGGGTGGCATGACCGTCGTCAAAAATGATGAAAATGATTTAATACCGACTCGATTGGTCACAGGGTGGAGAGTGTGCATTGACTATGGAAAGTTTAATGAAGCTACCCGAAAGGACCACTTTCCACTTCCCTTCATGGATCAAATGCTCGAAAGACTCGCGGGAAATCAATACTATTGTTTCCTCGATGGCTTCTCAGGTTATTTTCAGATTCCAATAGACCCGAAGGACCAAGAAAAGACAACATTTACTTGCCCATACGGAACGTTTGCCTATCGCCGCATGCCTTTTGGGCTATGCAATGCACCTGGCACGTTTCAACGATGTATGATGGCAATCTTCCATGACATGATTAAAAAGACAATGGAAGTGTTTATGGATGACTTTTCAGTCTTTGGGGATTCCTTCTCTACATGCCTATCCCATTTGGAAAAAATGTTAAAATGGTGTGAAGACACCAATTTGGTCCTAAACTGGGAGAAAAGCCATTTTATGGTGAAGGAAGGCATTGTTCTTGGACACAAAATCTCTAAGTCAGGAATTGAGGTCGACCGAGCTAAAGTTGACGTTATCGCCAAGCTCCCTCACCCGACTACCGTGAAAGGTGTCCGTAGTTTTCTTGAGCATGCCGGTTTTTACCAACGTTTCATATAAGACTTCTCAAAAATTGCCCGTCTAATGACTCACCTGCTTGAAAAAGAGACTCCATTTTTCTTCTCAAAAGAGTGTATCGAATCCTTTAATACACTTAAAAGAAAATTGACCGAGGCTCCAATTTTGATTGCTCCCGACTGGGACTTGACCTTCGAACTCATGTGTGATGCAAGCGACTTTGTAATTGGGGCAAACCTAGGGCAGCGAAAAAACAAGCATTTCCAACCAATTCACTATGCCAGCAAAACAATGACCGAAGCTCAAGCACACTACACTACGACCGAAAAAGAATTGCTTGCCGTAGTGTACGCTTTTGAGAAGTTCCTGTCATATCTCGTTTTGTCCAAGAGCATAGTGTATACTGACCATTCTGCTATAAAGTATCTCTTCACTAAAAAGATGCTAAGTCAAGACTAATGCGGTGGATCCTTTTGCTTCAAGAATTTGATGTTATCATCCGAGACAAAAAAGGAGCAGAGAATCTGGCCGCCGATCATCTTTCCAGACTTGAGAACCCTCATCAAGATAAACTCGAGAACAAGGAAATCACGGAAACATTTCCCCTCGAAACTCTTGGATCGGTTGCTCTTCGTGTTGATAGTACCCCATGGTTTGCAGATTTCGCAAACTACCATGCGGGGAATTTTATTGTCAATGGAATGTCATCCCAGCAGAAAAACAAGTTTTTCAAATATGTCAAACACTACTTCTGGGATGACCCCTTCTTGTTTAAAATCTGTGCGGATTAAGTGATCCGGCGGTGTGTACACGGAAAAGAAGCTCTCGACATCCTCGAAGCTTGCCACAATGGACCCTCGGGGGGACATCACGGTGCAAATCTCACCGCCAAAAAGGTCTTTGATGCCGGATTCTTTTGGCCTACAATTTACAAAGATGCCTACGAGTTGGTTAAAAATTGCGACTCGCGCCAACGACAAGGAAAAATTTCACAAAGGGATGAGATGCCTCAAAATTCCATCTAAGTTTGTGAAATCTTTGACGTTTGGGGCATAGACTTCATGGGACCATTCCCATCATCAAAAGGAAACAAATACATACTTGTGGCTGTGGACTACCTGTCAAAATAGGTTAAAGCGAAAGCACTCCCCACCAACGACGCCCGAGTTGTTTGCAAATTTCTTAAATCTCTCTTTGCCAGATTCGGTGCCCCTCGTGCTATCATAAGTGATCGTGGAACACATTTTTGCAATGACCAGTTTGCAAAGGTCATGCTTAAATATGGAGTCACTCATCGTCTCTCCACCGCGTATCACCCACAAACAAGTGGGCAGGTTGAGGTATCGAATCATGGCTTAAAAAGAATTCTTGAAAGGACAGTGGGCGAAAATCGTGCCTCTTGGTCGGACAAACTGGATGACGCTCTTTGGGCCTTCCGTACAGCGTACAAAACACCCATCGGGTGCACTCCGTACAAGCTTGTATATGGAAAGGCATGTCATCTGCCGATTGAGTTGGAGCACAAAGCTTACTGGGCCCTTAAGCATGCAAACTTTGATCTCAATCATTTAAAGACTTTGTGGTGTACCAGATGGATGTCAAAAGTGCTTTTCTTTATGGTAAGATTGAAGAGGAAGTCTATGTTTGTCAACCACCAGGATTTGAAAATCCAAACTTCCCTGACAGAGTATACAAAGTAGAAAAGGCACTTTATGGACTGCATCAAGCTCCTAGAGCTTGGTATGAAACCTTGTCAACTTATTTGTTGGACAATGGGTTAAAAAGATCGATTTTTGAAAGAAATTAATCATTTAAGGACTCAACTTGAAATTCTGAAAGGGAAGCGTATGGAAACAAGCTTGATAATTCTTTAATTTTGGGAAAACCACAGTTACTTAACAATGAAAGAGATCGGCTTTTGAAACAAATTGCATCTTTGGAATCAAAATTGGCATCACACGATATCCGTTCTTGTCAAAAAGAATATCATGAGTTGAGAACTCCGTATAATGCTTTAAAAGTGAAGTTTGATTCTCTTAATCGGAAAAAATGGAACATCAATGTTTCAAAATCTTCAAAACCTAAAGAAAGTGTTTCGGAAAAGGTTCACACGGGTGAATCCTCAAAAACGTCTTTAAGAAGGGTTTCTCAGTTTACAACCTATTCTTTACAAAAAGATAGAAACAATTTTCAATAGTGGAGAAATGCGCAATGGGGGGGGGGGGTTGGGAGGGTTACATGTGGAAGCTATTACAGGACATATCTAGACAAGAGCTTCAACAAAGAATCAATCTTTTGAAACATCACACTCTTGTTTTACACCGGTAAAACAAGTGTGGAGGCCAATTAAGGAATCTCAAACTTTTGAAGCATCTACCTCTCAAAAGAGTTTTATGACAAGTACTTTAAAAGGAAAGAATCAAGTTTTTGTTACTCAACACTCTCGTTTTACACCGGTAAAACAAGTGTGGAGACCAAAGCAAAGTCATTTGAAAACTTTCAAATATTCCAAATCAAAAATGCTTTCAATGCAAAACAAGAATGACTTGGCTTTGAAAAACAAAAACAATGGAAGATATTCAAACGCTTCAAAAACGAATTTTCAGAATGATACATCAAATGGTAACAATAAATGAAAATTTTCTTCACCAACAAGATTTAAAACTCAACATGAAACACTGAGTTTCAAAAATCAATGGAAAATCAAAAGGAATTTTAAATCTCCGTTGATTCCATGAGAGCTGTTTTCAAATGAAACACCGGTTTCAAGCCCTCGTTGGAACTCAACCCATCTTTACATCGAATGTGATACAACTTAAAATGGTTTTCAAACGATGAAAAAAAACCCATTAGCAACCGCCGCGTTAGCAGAGCAAATGGGTTCCAAATGTTGTTGTTTAAATTTTGGGAAAACCACCTTCTGATAAACATTTGATAAACTCTCAAATTTCAAAATCATGGTTCATTCCCAAAATTGTTGTGCAAAAGGATTTGTCAAAACCAGTCACTGCACAGTCTTTGCCTAAAAATGAAAAACGAATTGCATATTTGGAATCAAAATTGGCATCACAAGATATTCGTTCTTGTCAAAAAGAATATCATGAGTTGAGAACTTCGTATAATGCTTTAAAAGTGAAGTTTGATTCTCTTAATCGGAAAAAATGGAACATCAATGTTTCAAAATCTTCAAAACCTAAAGAAAGTGTTTCGGAAAAGGTTCACACGGGTGAATCCTCAAAACCGTTTTTAAGAAGGGTTTCTCAGTTTACAACCTATTCTTTACAAAAAGATAGGAAGTTTTCTAAGAAATCTCAAAGTTTTGAAACATTTTTTCCTCAAAAGGGTTTTAAGACAAGAGCTTCAAATGCAAAGAATCAATCTTTTGAAACATCACACTCTTGTTTTACACCGGTAAAACAAGTGTGGAGGCCAATTAAGGAATCTCAAACTTTTGAAGCATCTACTTCTCAAAAGAGTTTTAAGACAAGTACTTTAAAAGGAAAGAATCAAGTTTTTGTAACTCCACACTCTCGTTTTACACCGGTAAAACAAGTGTGGAGACCAAAGCAAAGTCATTCGAAATCTTTCAAATATTCCAAATCAGAAATGCTTTCAATGCAAAACAAGAATGACTCTGCTTCGACCATCAACAAGAAAGGAAGATTTTCAAACGATGCAAAAACAAATTTTCGGAATGTTTCATCAAATGACAATAACAAATGGAAATCTTCTTCGTCAACAAGATTTAAAACTCCACATGAAACACCGAGTTTCAAAAATCAATGGAAAATCAAAAGGAATTTTAAATCTCCGTTGATTCCACGAAAGTTGTTTTCAAATGAAACACCTGTTTCAAGCTCTCGTTGGAACTAAACATCTTTACATCGAATTGACACAACTTTAAAATGGTTTTCAAAACTTGGTAAACCCGTTAGCACCGTGCTTAAATGGGTTCCAAAGGTTGTTGTCTAAATTCGATGTCAATGGTTTGTAATCAAATGTCAGATTACAACCCGGTCTTCAAATAAAAGGAAAGTGTACGCTTAAGTGCGCTTTACCTTTAAAAGAAGAGAAATCTTCTTGTTTTGAGCAAAATTTATTCAAAATTTTCACAAAGATTTTCAAAATCTTTCAAAAGTTTGCTCATCAAAATGGCTTGTTATTAAATTTCAAATAACAACCCGGTATTCAAATAAAAGAAAAGTGTAAGTTTCAGTGCGCTTTATCTTCAACAGAAGAGAAATCTTCTTTGTCCCGAGCAATTTTTTTATCAAATTCTTTTCAAAAGTGTGTTCGGGACATACGACTTCTAAGTAAATATCAGCTTAGGACTCGTTCTTCAAATAAAGGAAAATGTACATTTTTGTGCATTTATCCTAACAACGAGAAGCTTTCACCTTCTCGGACTGGAGTTTAGTTCAAGTAAATATTTTTGAAAATGTTGAACATAATTTTTCAAGATTTTATCAAAGAGATTTTTCAAAATTTTTCAAAAATTGTATGTTCAACACTCCCTTCTATCGATAGTTTGAAAATTCAAATCATTTTTATAAATTGATCAATTTTTGAGAGGGAGTTTTTTAAAAATCAAATGCCTTTAATGTTGATTGGATTCATCTCATAAAAGTCAAAATTTATGTATCCAAAATATTCAGTGGATTCAAAAGTGGTTCTTCAGTGATATACCAAGGCTTCTTAACTCTACCCCTCAATATAATTGCAGTGACATACAAAATGAAGTGTTTTATTATTGAGGGGGAGTATAAAGGAAAATGTTTTGAACAAATGAATAATAATCGATATAAAAAATAGTTGTTGTCAAGTGTGTTTATGTCAATAAGCGTACAAATGGTAAAGATTGTGTCCGGTTACGACCGTTTCCTGAATTTAACAGGATGAGGAGTGAGCAATCTACTGACCATTCGTTTTAGATATCGACATACTCTGACACAACTAGTTTTTCAAATTTGTTTAGAACATTTAGAAAGGTTCCAAATCATAATCATGCTATATCCGTTTTCTCCCATGTGTTTTCAAAATCTCATATAGCTATTTTAATCCATTGATATCAAAAATATCATATGGTATGCTATTTTTGAGGGGGAGAAAATTGGATTAAAATGTGATCAAGAAAGATAAATGCTTAAGTGTGTGGAATAACAAAGTGATCTAAAAGACTCAAAGTGCAATCAACTCTTTCCTCCATGTGCAAAATAATTTTGAATAAAATAATTTTGAATATCGATGCACATGCGTAGGGGGAGTATTTCTCAAAAGTGAAACTTTCAAAGTGTTAAATGTTTTGATTTATATCAAACACTTTGATTGATTTTCAAATGGTTTTATGGTTTCGATCTTAAATATCCATCAACCAACTACCTCACGATGATCAAAGAAGGAATAAGGTGGTAAGGTTAGGTATTATCCCATGATCCAACCAGAACCGGAGGGATCTACCCAGGGACATTCCATAGATAAAATAGAAGTCCTTAGGTATGATGGAGTTGAATGTGAATGGGAAAATGTTATTCAAGGCATGAGTTATCATCGGAACAAACCCAACAAGATGATAATGAGGACGCGTTGGTTTAACATTGAAGGGGTTGAAGAATGAAAAAGAAATGTATGGATAAAGGGTGAAAACAAAGAAGCCCTCCAAACAAACTTTAGGCAGAAACCGGGTCAATACATAATCTATCGAATATCACAAAGATGATATTTGGTATTGAAGAAAGACGTCATGGACCCAGTGATGCAATGCACAACCCTTCCCAGCCACTCAAGATTCTCTCAAAAGAATCTTGTTTCATTGTCACGGAGATTAAATGCATAATCTATTGACATCTCACTCCGAGATTGTTGATATTGAAAAGGTGGCAGTCTGCTCCAGCCTCCGATCACAAAAACCAAAACGCACTTATTGAGTCTAGAGCCAAATGAGATCAAATCATAAATCTCACATAGGACACAAAAGTAAATTTGTATTAAACATCAAAGATACAAAAAAATACAAGAGTCGCTTATATGTCTATGTGATATTGCATGTCTTAGTGACATTACCGGAACATTCAAGAGTGATACTGAAATTAAGTATTTCACAATGATTGAATGGAAATCCTACCAGTGCTAACATCAAGCCAACGCTGAACGTAGGTTACTAATTTGAAAATGATTGCTTAATGATTCATTTTAGTGTTAACTAGCAATCTAAGTGATCTAGTAGTTATCGTGTTTTTTTGGAATTTGTTTTCGAAAAACACAAACAACATTTCCTTGATTCATTCAAGTAAAGTGTTGGATTACCAACGTTACTTATGATGTCACAATATTGATAAGGGGAGATTGTTGGAATTGAAGTTAGTAGTTGACTCGCATGCTTAGACCGCACTTCACACATGATTTTACTTTTGAATATTTAGGCGTAACATGATTATGATTATGTTTGATGGTCATCAAATATAATCAAGGGGAAAAGAAGTGTTCTAGTTAAACATATTGATAGAGCGCAATAATTAGAGGGAAGAAATGTGTACGTCCGGGACTTAATTAACTTTGGTGTATACAACATAGTGCAACAACTGAGGGGAAGAAATGTGTACATTTGGGACTTAATTGACTTTTGTGTATACATTATCCGAGACTTAATTGACTTGTAGGATATAGTTTCTTTCTTTTATGAGTTGTTTGTGTGAAGTATGTACATACGAATGGTTTTTTATTTGGGGGGAAGTGATTGGGGGAAGAAACATTTATGTACAACAACATCAACAACATCTCTACCTTTCATAAGCAAGATCACCGTCATATTCATTCCTTTATATCTCATACTCAAAGGTCAAAGATACACTTTTGCAACTCTGCTAAATCAAAGAACTTCCTTAAATCATCAAGTTGTTGATCAAGACAAAAGTTCTACATGAGGGAGATTGTAAGCTGTCAAGAAAGTATGAGTATGTTGGTCAGAAGCTTCAAAAGATAAATCAAGATGAATTCACGGTAAAGAATGATGATATGAAAAGATCTCGAAGGCAAAGACAAAAGGAATATAGAAAGATCAAGATAAAGATCACTAGAGCATGATTGGAACAAGATCACTATCACACAACAAGATTCAAGACAAACAAGCATTAAAGATAAAGATCAAAGTTACAAGAGAGATCTTAATGATCATCCTTTAGGAGGAGATTGTTACGAATAAGAAAATGATGATCATGAATGCAATCAAAGAGAGATCTCAATGATCGTCCATTGGGAGAAGATTGTTAGGAATGATAAAAGTGAGATCTTATTGAGATAAAAGTTTTGTAATAAATAGAGAAATAATATTGTGTAATATGTTAGGTGATAGGCTCGTGACTTAAATAAAGTCACGAGACCCGACAAATAGCTAAAAGCTAAAAAACAAGAGCTCCTTACTCTTCCTTGTAATTGGGTATAAATACCCCACCACCACCTCATTTGTGAGGGGTGTCTCCCAAGTGTCTTCTAATCTCATTCTTATCTTTTCTCTAATCCTCCTCCTCCCTCTTTCTCTCTCTAACTTCTATCTTTCTTTCTCTAGAATAAACACACACACAACACCTAAACACACACTCGATTGCTTATTGATCCTAAATTCAAGACCTAACAAGGATACTTCTAGAATCTGCTCCATCAAAGATCGGTGTCAGTTAGTTAATGGTTCAATCCATTATAATTGGTGTTGGCGTCGGCCCATTAGAGATGGCATCGAAATGGACAAATTCATAGACATGGCGGGTCTTCTTAACAACTTCATTCCATCAGCTTCTCCTGACTCTTGGATCTTTTCTCTTGACAACTCCAATGCATTCACTGTCAACTTCATGCGTAGACACATCGAAGGAAACACGTTGTTATCCCAAGCCGACACCATCAGATGGAATACTACTCTTCCCATCAAAATGAACATACATACATGGCGAACTACTTTTGATAGGCTTCCCACCCGCTACAATCTTGATGTCCGGGGTATCGACCTTGATTCCACTAGATGTCCTGTTTGTGATGGCTGCGTTGAAACATCACAGCACCTCTTTATTGACTGTATGGTTGCTCGTGGCTTATGGAAGATGATCTCAAGGTAGTGGAAGCTGGGTGACTACCCGAAGGTTCTCAACAACCTGGTGGCATGGACTGATTCAGTAGATATCCATAACTTGGCAAAAGAGAGTTTGGATGTTGTTATTCAAACAACCATTTGGATCATTTGGCAATATCGTAACCGTGTTTGCTTCGACTCTAAACCACCACGTAAAGACACACTTGGTGAAGATGTTATGATCCACTCTCACTTACGGATAAAACATAGGAATAAGAACATTAATCCCATTTGGTTAGATTGGATTGCCCACCCAATTGCGGCTTGTACGAATCGTTTGTAACTGCCTTACTTCTTTCTTTTGCCCGCTAATCTCTTGCTAGTCGGTGCTTAATAATAATGCCGTTAAAAAAAAGATATATATGTGTATTGATTGTTTTATAAAGTTTCTTTATAATAGGTTCAGTCCAATAACAATGCATATGTGCACACTTAGTATTTTTGGATAAGTTCTATATTCAATTTTTTTTACTTCAACCAACAATAATTAGATGTGTATATTTCAAAACTCGAAGTAACATAATTTGTATACTCTTAGAAACAAATTATTCCTATAAATCATTCATATGTAGTGGTTGTAATTTTATCGACACTACATAAAATAGGATCAAACAGGTTGTTAAATGTTAGGGTTGGGTATAAACAGGTTTTACTTTATATTAGTTCCATCGACCCACTAAACATACTTAATAAACAAGCCGTGTTTGGGTGAATGAGTGACCTAGCTACCATATATGTAGCTCTGTTAGCTAGTAGCCTGTCGTGAGCTTGCTTGTTTAGATGAACGAGTTAAAATAGGCCGCTAAACAAGTAGACCCATTAACCCATTTAACTCATGTAATCCTTTTGAATCCTCAACCAACTTATATGAACGAGCTAAAATGGTTGGGTTCGTGTTGTATTTTAGAGGTTATAATGACGGTTTAGACAATAATTGGTCTCATTACTTAAAACAGTTGGTGTTAGATTTGGGGACAACCTCTCGTCGGAACTCGTGGATCAACTCGAATGTTAATCTCCCTTCGTCTTAAAAAAATTATATTGTCTCCGAACAAAAACTTGCACTTTAAAAAGTGTGAATCATTAAATCGTTACACCTATAAAAATTCTTTTGATCCATTCAAAGCTTTTCTATTTGAAAAAATTTAAAAGTAACCAAGTGTAAAAAGGTAGAAAATAAATAATGGCATTTAGAGTGGGGGTACGCCGGCTGGATAAGTTGGCGCCAAAGAACCAGCCGAACCAGACAACGGCGCACGACACCACAACAGGCGTCATTCAGGCTCGCTCCGTATTCACCAGCCCACGCCGTTGATAATTTTTTTTATAAATGTTATCGTTTCTAGCCGTTGGAGGGGCGAGTATTTGAAAAAAAGTACCCCAAAAAATCTCATTTTTACCCCTTAAAAATCCTATAAATACCTCCTTATTATTTCATACTTCACACACACTTCCAATATATTTTATAACATACAATTTTCTACTTCTCTTATTTTTCTCTCCAACAAAATGAATCCCAACCCAAATTGGATTTCCGGTATGCTAAACGACCCAAACAACCAAATTCCGGGCTCGTCTTCGAATCCGACCAACAATCCGGGCTCCTCCACTCAACTTCCTTACAACCCAAATGCCTTACTATCCCAACTTCCAAAACCAATTTGCTAATCCGGACGAACAAATGTTATTTAACCAATGAAAAATGCAAATGCACTATAACCAATTTTCTCAACAACAACAACCAAACCAAGCCATCGCTTCCCAACCACAATCCGACCAACAATCCTTCCACCTAGTTGACGAAACTGAAGACGAATACGAAGACGAGCCGGTCCCGACCCCGACGTCGAAAAAAACAAAAGGCACCCGTTTGAAGACGAAGGCAAAGAAAAACAAAGAAAAGGAAACGCAAGCCGAAACGAAACGAGCTCGAAATTTGTGGAGCCAAGGTGAGGAGTTGCTTTTGACAAAAAGTTTCATTCAAATATACGAGTATCCAAAAACCGGTACGGATAAAAAAATAATACGTTGTGGTATAAAATTCTCGAGGTATACAATGAGGAAGCCAAGAAACACAGCTACACGCAACGTACCAAAAACATGTTGACGGAAAAGTGGACTCCAATGAATCGAGATGTCCAAAAGTTTAATCAGTTAGTGCCGGAAATGCTTGCTTTGAGTGGGGAGAACGATGAAGATTGGATGACGAGGGTGAAAATATTGTATAACACACACACGGGTGGGGATTTTAAGCACAAGAGCGCTTGGCTATTTTTGAAAGACAAGCACAAGTGAAAAAAACCCCGAATCGACATTGGCAAGGAGAAATCGTCTTCGGGTTACCGACTCGGAACCGGAGCATTTTGTAGAAGATGCGTTGCCTCGGCCACCCCCTGCACAACGAATTGCTAAGAGTCAACGTTCGTCAAACTCGACCGCTAGTTCCGATTCAAACCTGACAATGTATCAAGAAATGGTGAAAGAACGATACGAGTTAGACCGCAAGGCAAAAATGAAGGTTATCGAGCGAGAGGCAAACTCGAGAATTAATTTATACAATTCTCAAAGGATTGCCGAGGACATGCGAGTGCTACAAATCGACACCCGCGGGATGTATCCGACCGATGCGGCTATCTTCTATGTAATGTTTTTATTTATTTAATGTAATGTGTTTTTTATCTAATGAAGTTTATTTAAATTATACTGTGTATGTTTTTTTTATATAATAAATGAAAAAAATAAAAAATTAAGTCCAATGGCACTATATTTTCTGATGCCAAGGGATACCTGTCAAAATGTGGTGCAAAAAGATTTCTGATGCTGTTGTGGTTTTTGCTGACATGACATCACTTTTTGACACTTTTTGCCAACGGCACGAACCGAACGGCACGAGGGTACCCCGCACTCTTAGTGTTATGTTTATCTCTACTCTATCTATTGTATATAAAAGGTTAATGATTAATTACATCATAAAGCAGGTTTATGACACTTTTACCTTTTCCAATTGCTTTAACGTCCACCTCCCCGGCAAACTCACCGTCATCGTTAGTTTTTCCCATTTACATTCTACTCATTCTCTTTACATATTATTGTCTATTTTCAAATTGTTGTCTGAATTTGATACTTACTATTAAATTCTCTCATTTAGTTTCCACTTATTTTATGAAATAGTTTAGTTTTTGTTGTAGTATTGGTTTTATATTTATGGCTTAGATTAGCAGCTAATATTTGAATTAGGCATTTGAAATGTGTAATTAGGGATCAATCAAATGGGATGTAACTCTGCAATAGTTTGTGAGTAATTGTAACGTTAGAGCAAGACGCAAGTCATTTGGAACAAGATTGCTATTATACAAGGATTAATATACTAGAAGACACTTTAAATATCTACTAGAATTAATATGCCTAGTTGGACGATTTGGAAAAGCAGTTGTGCCAAAATAATGATGTGTCGAATTTGCGGTACTTGTATGAGTACATAATCCATTATCCAATGAATTGTCTAAAACTTAATTTAGTGCTTGATTAACGATTAAGCTCTAGTAGGTCACTCCGTAGTCCACTACCTTACCCTGATCACCCCCTTTCTGCATTGCTTGAAATTATTCAAGAAGTGAATCATGCAACTTAAAAAATAAAAAACCTAGTATGCCCATGTCATCGTGATGACATTCATTTCAGTAATGTAGAACTTTTAATTACCAAAATAAGCAGATTTATTTAACTAATTTTGCTGGTGCATAGAAGTATGTTGAATGCTAAAAAGGTATAATTTTAAAACGTAGAGTAAAAGAGTGTAATTTTTTTTTCTTTCACTTTTTGTATGTTGAAGCGTTTGTCATAGTACCCTTTTAACAATCAAAAATGTTTTCATCTTCAATCAAAGTTCCTTCTCAGTAGATGTATTACATTCTAGGGTGCAAGCTATAATGGTATGCATCTCTTTTCATTATCTATGAGTAATTAAAATACTAAAGTGCAACCTTTTATTTAGCGATTACGTGATCTTCATTATCTTCATACAATTGTGCAGGTGTTTATAAAATCACCCGCATAAAAATATAATTCATAAATGACAGGGTACAACTGGCAACATGAAGCCTTGAGACAATTGATTTTCACTAACTGGTTTGTAACTAATATAATAGGACTAGCGAATCGATAGATTAGACACTAGTAATCTCCACTAGAACATTATGTGCATATACTGAAAATAGACACACAAAAATTAATGTTAAAAAGGTGACCGAGCAAGTCGCAATCATTTTACGTGTTACGTGGGACTTGGAATATACACGCCTCACCCGATCACCTGGTCTGTGAAGATAAACAATGGTATATATAATGCTTTTACAAATGGTTGCCCATCGATGTGGGATAGAGGCAAAATAAAATTGAACAAGGGGTTGTCATAGTACCTAAAAAATGGTAATCTTCACGAATACTTCCTTTGTTTGTTAATGAAATACAATAAATGATCATCCAGTTGTTGACTTGTTACCATCTTTGACCCATGGATTAATTAGTATTTGAATCTATAGTTCCCTTGCCTTTCTTATTTTGAGAAGATATGTCCTAGCTTATTACTGACTTCATATCTTCACATGTAACAAAACGTAGAACAATTATTTATCGAGCATCAATGATTTATAAGTCACTTTTCCTTGTGTACGTTAGTGCTCCTGTGATAGCATTTGTACCTAAATAAAAAGTGATTGGGCAAGTCTTAGCTGTTTTCCTAGTGTTCTTGTTATTTTGACAGTTTTTAGGGGATTTTATTTTTTTATTCCAGATCCTTTTTCAAGATATCGTTTTCCGAAGACCCACCAAATCACTTGGCATATGCAAAGGAAGTCAGACTTATTAAAAGTTAAAAAAGAATGTTGCATCAACATGGGATAGAACTAGTTTTAATAACCTATACATTACTGAGATTTTCTCTGTATCCTTGCAACTCATAGATTTGGAAGTATTTGGTATTTCAAATTAAAGGTACAATTTTGAGAAATACCTTGAAGCAAGTGGAGATATATATTTTCTGAAATGAAGGTTCATGAAAGTTGACTTCTCGGAAAAAAATATGTAAATGCCAGATTTTTAAATCTACGGAACTTATTAGTGAATAAATACTTAAAATGATTGTTATAAACTTAGGCAAGATCTCTATGAAGATGATATCTGTTTTTGCTTTATCATTAATGTTGTTTACTAATTCGAATGTATGGAAAAAGTTACATTCTGTTAAACCCCTCAAATAGCATGGCTCTTTTTCTGTTTCACTCATATTCTGTCTTCTTTTCACTGCATGCATTTGCTGTACTTTGGTGGAGTAAACTATATTTGAGTTGCCAAATTATGTGAGTTCCTATTATAGATCTGATAGATTGGTTTTGTACTTCTGTTGTAGGTAACTGGACGATACATTGACAAGCCAAAAAAAGGGCCTAAGCTGACAACTTTTATAAAGCAGCAATGTTATTAAGACACAAGGCGTTTAATCTGACAGAGGTATCCGGTTCCTGATTTATGATCTCTTATAGTTTTTAACAAGCTATCTTATACTTCAGTATACTGGATTTAGGTGTCCTAGGTAAGAATAACTTCAGGTGGCGGCTTCTACCTATTGTCCTCGCTATTTACACAGGGTGTGTTGGGTTTGGCTAAAACGCCAACCCATTATCCCTTCCCTATCAACATAAGTTATGAGCAACAATACCATTAGAAAAATGAACCAGTGAATTGGAAAAGCAGTGTCAAAATAATGGCGTGCTGTATTTTTCATTAAGGTATGAGTACATACTCCAACAAGAGTTATAATCTAAATTGTTAATGAATTGATTAAAATCTCAATCAGTGTCTGGTTATCCCTTTCTACATTGCTTGTTCGTTAAGAATACAATTATAACACAAAAGGTAGTATTATGATAATTATTTCGATAATGTAGAACTCGTTACCAAAATGAGTAGTTTCTTTTACTAATATTACTGGCGCATAAAAATTGTTTTGAATGTTAAAAAAATCTAATTCTAAAAAAGTAGAGTACAACTGGCAAAGTGAAACCTTATTTAACCTCTCTAACCCATTCTATTTTAAAATTGTAAATCCACTGGAGCAATATATGTATATATACAATAACATGCGCTCTATAATCTTCAAAAATGACCGTGCAAGTCATGATTTTTAAAACGTTTATTCCTTTTTGTATGTGGAAGTGTGGAACATGAGATATGGAATACAGACATCTCGCCCGATAACCCAGCCTGTAAAGATAAGCATTCGTATGTAAAATGTTGTTAACAATAGTTTTACTGTCGATGTGGGAGATACAGAATCAAATAGAACAAATGTTTTCCATACTGCATTTTCGTGTGTTCTTCATTGATTTTCACATGTCTTTTTCTTTCATTTATTGGTTTCTGTTAACAGGATTTCTGTCTTAAGGTGCAACCTTTTAATTGTTCATTGCATTCTAAGGTGCAACCTATAATGGTATATATCTCTTTTCATTATCTTTAAGTAATTGAAAGAATGAGGTGCAACCTTTTATTTAGTCATCAAGTCATCTTCATAATCCTCATACAATTGTGCAGGTGCTTAAAAAACCACCCTTCTAGAAAATTAAATTCATAAATCACAGTTGGAACAACTGGAAACATGAAACCAATTGATCTTCACTAATCGGTTTGTAACTACTATAATAGGACTAGCGAATTGATCGATTAGACACCAGGAATATCCACTAGAGCATTATATGCACATACTAAAAATAGACAAAAAAATCTAATGTTAAAAAGGTGACCGAGCAAGTCGCAATTTTTAATTTTTTTACGTGTTACGTGGACCGTGGGACGTGGAATTATACACGCCTCACCCGATCACCTGGTTTGCAAAGATAAAGCTTGCTATATAAAATGTTATCATCTATTGTTGCCCATCGATGTGGGATAGATGCAAAATAAAATTGAACAAGGGGTTGTCATAGTACCTAAAAAAATTTAATAATCACGAATGCTTGCTTTGTTTTCTTATGAAGTAGAATAAATGATCGTCTAGTGGTCGATTTATTACCATCTTTGACCGATAGTTTAATTGGTATTTGGATCTACAATTCCCATGTTTTTCTTATTTTTAATAGATATGTCCCAGCGTATTAGTGACTCCCTATCTTCACATGTTACAAGGTGTAGAACGACTATTTTTCGAGCATCATTCATTTTTATATCACTATTTTGTGTGTAGGACTGTAGGTTAGTATTTTTATGATAACATTTGTGCCTAAATAAAAAGTGGTCAGGCAACTCTTGCTTATGTTGTAGAGTTTTTGTTATTTTGACAGTTTTTAGGGAATTTCATTATTTTATTCTAGTTCTTTTTTTCAAGATGTGGTTTGCTAATGACCCACCCGATCATTTGGCATATGCAAACGAGTCAGGCCTATCAAATTAAGTTTCAAACAAATGTTGCATTAATGCGGGATATAAGTAGACAAGTAGTTTAGTAACCTACATTACTGCGATTTTCTCTGCGTATTTGCAACTCATAATTTTGGAAGTAGATGCCGTTTTTAATTTAAGTTGCAATTTTGAGAAATACCTTAAGGCAAGTGGAGATCAATACTTTGTGGAATGAAGGTTCATGAATACTGACTTTATGGAAAATCATGTTAACCACTGATTTTGAAGTTTGTAAAACTTATTTACAAGAGCACACCACTTTTGTTCATTGTCCTATACAAAGGATTTGCGATTTCAGTGAATAAATACCCAAATTGTAATAAAACTGCGCATTATCTTTATGAAGATGATATCTGGTTCTTCTATAATTGATGTTGCTCACTGAGTTGAATGTATGGTAAAAGTTGCATTCCTGCTAAACCTCTAGTAGCGTGGCTCTTTATATGTTTCAGTTATGTTCTGTCTTTTTTCACTTCTTTTGCTGTATTTTGGTGGAGTATATTCTAGGGGTGAGCATCGGGACAAAACCGACCCGTCCCGACCCGATCCCGACTCATCCCGAAACCGACATCGTGGAAAACCCATCCCGAGTCCCGACCCGAGTAAGGTCGGTTTGTGTCGGTCGGTGTCGGTTTCGGTCTGTTTGTGTCGGTTTTCGGTCGTCGGTCGGTTTTGCTCACCCCTAGTATATTCTAGTTTCGCGTTGTTCCAATTATAGATCTGATGGGTTGGTTTTGTTGTAGGTAATTGGACTACGCCATACAATCAAAAAAGGGCCCAAGTTTACAACTCCAGGCCAAACCAATAATTTTATTTAGACTTACGACATTTAGTCTGACGGAGGTATGCAAATCCTATTTCAACTTATAGTTCAGACTTCGGGATACAGGATTTATGCATTTTAAGTACAGAGTAACTTCAGGTGGATGTTTCTACCCATTTGCTTATGAACAAGTCAATTTAGCTTAGTTTCTATCTCTAACGGGTCAAAGCGATTAATCGACTAAATTAGCTCAAAAGAAAAATGGTCAAATGGGTCCAAAGTTGTCGAATTTGTAATTTCAATGCATACAACCTACAAAATAGCTTTGAGAATTTGGATTGGTATTGCAGTGGTGTAATATCCGGAAACATACTCAACACTAATTATATATAAACGTTTTTAGGGAATTGGACAGAACTGTTAACGGTCAACCTGATCCTGACATTACAAAAAGTTGCCTGTTTTTCTTGAACCCGTTTCAGCCTGTTACCAGACTGCTTGTTTGGCACGTCTAAGAATAAACATCTGATGCACTTTGTATCAATGCACATATTTACAGTCTTTTGTTAGTCAAATATTTTGGGTACAATGCTGTTTTCTATTTGGTCTCAAGTTAGCTCAACTGAGTTTTGGGACCGGATTTTCATTCCAAACTAGGAGTGACTTCAAAGCTCCTAGACGAAGTATCCTCACAAATAGATTTGTGACTGGTTTTCCACTCCTATTTTACAACATACAATATGGTGAGGTCTTTCTAAACCTAGCATCTATATTGTTCTAACAATTTTTATATTCTTTCAAGCCTTTTCAAATCGTTTTTAATTTAAGACTTAGACCACCGGATGTTCATTTGTCTCCAAAAGCTATGTTTCCAGTTGGCTACATAGCGTGATATGATTCGCAAAAATAATTGACTGTGATTTTCTTATTATGGTTTAAATGGTCATATCAGAGCTAAAATATCAAGACTCATTTGCGAAACATGGGCTTCTTTTGGCTCTTCATGGGTTAAAGCAAGGATATATAGGGCAAGTCTTGCGTTCACTCAAGCTTAAATAAAGTTGAGATTATTATTTTTGACATAAGAAGTCGTACCAAGATTGCAGTACAATGTTCTCGATAAAAATTGTTGAGGATCATGTATAAATTATAATTCCTCAATACTACATCCGGCAAACCAGTGTTGAAGTAACTGTGCATCATATGTAATGACGAGATATTTTCATTAGTTGTGTTTGCATTAATCCTCCGTTTGAAGGTACTGATGTGATTTGGGGTTTATGCGTTTGATTTCTCATTTTGATTCCTAATCGGCAGGACCACCAGCTACATACATTTTCCCTTGCCACATCAACTTTCTATCTCCGACAATCTACAAACGACTTTTTGTCACTATAAGGTGACTTTCATATTTTTTTTTGAAATATCAAAAACTATTTTTTTCTTAAAATGTTAAAAACCTGAAAAAAAAAGGTTATGCATTTGGTCGCCTCTATTGGGCTTATTTGAAAGGTTAGCTATTGTGAGTCGGGCTTTAAAATAAATTTATTTATAATTTGACCGCATAAAAAGCAATTTTGGAATAGGGTTTCCTCTCCGCTTTGTGTCGGCTCCAACATGCAACAACAACATATCATTTCTTTTGTAATTTTATTTTCTTGTTTTTCTTGGTGATAAAAGGTTTTGCATTTGGAACCCAAAACAAAAACCTTTTACCACAACACACACATAAACACAGACAAAAAAGAGAGAGAGAAAGGATTTGCTCGACCACCGGTCGTGATAACGATCGACGAGGACCAACGACCGACTGCCACCGAAATGGCTGCTATGGGGGCGACCGACTGGGACCTCGGTCGACCTCACCATAGCGCCCAACCTAATACATTTGCCTGTTTGCTTGGTGTAACCTTGAAACACTCGTACGTTCTTTTTAATGTAGATTTGTATGTAATAAAGCCTTTTGGGAATTGGGACGAGCATGGACGAACCTTGTTCATGTACGTCCGTTTAAATTTAGACGGATATATGCAAGTACACGAACTCTTAAACAGACAAGAGTTTTTATTTTCATGTTTGTTCGATAAAAAGAGAGATTTGCATATTCATTTATCAAGACATCAAACAACAAAATTACAAGCACAAAACATTCGACGTATTCATAAGTACATATCACTTTGTTTTGTGTGTGCTTGTTTAAAGGCTCCTATTTTACAAAAAGTATATAATAATAAAAAGATATGACGTTCGAACATAAAAAACTAAATAAACAAAGACGAACATTAACAAACATAGAATCGGATGTTCACGAGCGTAAATGATCGAACGAGTTTTTATTCATCTTTGTTCATTTAAATAACTAAACATCAGATGAAGAGTTCAAACAAAATAAACGAATATAATGTTCAAAACATAAGATATTGTTTATTTTTCGTTCATTTCATAAAGAGTAGAATGCACCATTTGTTCCTAAGGTTGTACCCAAAATACACTGTTCGTCCCAAATTCAAAATAAGTCTGTCAACCATCCTCAGTATCTCCATTTCGCATCACCAGTAGTCTCCTTTGACTAACGAGCGTTAGTCTTCGCCTTTGACCCCCTCTCGTGCAATTCACGTGAGGGCAAATTAGTAATTTCGTAATTGTTTTATACCCAAAATACACCGTTCGTCCCAAATTCAATTAACAAGCCATCATTAGAATCATAAATTCACAAACTCACAAACATAAGCAACTTTTCTTCCATCTTCATAATCATAAATTCACAAACATAATTTTATTATTCGATAGCGTATGGTATGTCCACCTGGAATGGCTAAGGACGATACACTCGCAAAAAAAACCCCAAAACAAAGCCCAAGTGAGGCCATGCAACCAACACAACCCGGGAAACACCTTCCCATGCCAGGCATCGCCAAGGACAAACACGTCCAGGCAACCTCAAGGAGGCTGGGATCTTATCCCGACCAATATCTCAACAGACGATACGTGTCACTACCTCATTCGGCAGTGAGGTAGTGTTGCTTAAACGTGCCCAAGCATGCACAAAGGTTCATGCAATAGGCCATGAACGCAACAGAACCAAGGAGGGTGCTCCGTGTGTCCGTCCTTGTCTCCTCCCTTGGATGTCCACCATCTGGACCATCTTGTAACCCTTGGATCACATCTAGGGAGACGCATGAATCCCTATGTGTGTCGTCCTTGTCTCCTCCCTTGGATGTCCGCCACCTACACCATCATGTAACCCTTGGATCACATCCAGGGAGACGTATAAAAACCCATGTGCGTCCCTATAAATACCAGGTCATTATCCTCATAATGGATTAGTCCGCTTATACTAAGAAAAGGCTCTAAGCCATTTCTCTCTCAAGGTCGCCCTAACCTCTCAAGCAACCTCAGCTCTCACAGCCACCACCTCTACTCTCTCCCAAAGAGTAGACAAACACCACCGACAGTCATCGTGAGTGTTACCCCGACTCTTGGCTCTGGCCATATCTCGAGGTCCTTACCAAACGTGGGAAATCAAACGACGGATATCCCTCACCCCTCTTGTATACGTACCATCCCAAACGTAAACATGGCGTCGCCCATGCTATACGATACAAATAGCCACCCCCTTTCACTTTACCCAATCACTAGAAAAGGTTCGTTTTCATCAGAAAACCCGAAAACGGTCACTATTTTCTAGCTGACCGACACCCGAAAACTCCGTTTCGGATACTCCGCCTCCGGAAAACCAAAAACCACCTGCCATCTTAAGTTTTCCGACGTCGGAAAACTCAAATCCACCCTTCTGCCATCGAAAGTTCACTTCTCACCCAAAAACGAGGGTTTCACCGAGAAACCCTCGCCTTCTAGAGACAAGATGAAACTGCGTTCCTCGTCACAGAACGCAGGAAACCTCATCCTTCACAAAACACACTCACCGGAAAAAAAAAAATCTGACACTAGAAAAGTTTTCTGAATAACCGAAAAAACTCAAAGAAATAAGATCTGAAGAAGCCCGAAACACGGCTTGAAGATGCCTGACACACGGCGTGAAGACGCCTGAAACACGGCCTGAAGACGCCTGAAACACGACATGCTTGAAGACGTCAGAAGCACGGTATGAAGACGCCAAAAACACGGCATGAAGACGCCTTGAACACGACACGAAGATGCTTGAAGCATCCACCCCAAACAACCCAACACCAGCCTCAAACGGCCTAATCCTGGCTCTATGAAGCCCAACGCCAACCCCCGACAACTTGACAAAACCCCCAAATACCAACTCCTTCCTCATCCTGACATTATAGTCAGGATAAATACACAACTCACAAAAATACCATACCTAGACATCTCCAAGAAACCTCCTCACAAAACAAAACCCAAAAACAACATTCAATGTCTCAAAAGAGAGACATTAAGACACTGAATGACAAGGGCATGCAAAGGCTAAAGCTCATTTCCTGGCAACGTATATAGATCGACCGACTCCCCTAGAAACCACCATTCACATCAAACCACCAATGCCATCAGGCTCCAACGCCATTAGACCCCAAGGTCATCAGGATCCAATGTCATCGGCCCCAAGACCAACAGGCTCTAATGCCATCAGGCTCCAACGCCATCAGGCCCAAGGCCACCAGGCTCCAACACCAAGACCCCAAGATCATCATACCCCAAGGTCATCAGGCTCAAACACCATCAGGCTCCAACGCCTTCATGCCCTAGCGCCTTCAAGCCTTAGCGCCTTCATGCCCTAGCGCCTTAACTTCATCATGCTCAAACACCATCAGGCCCTAGTACCTTCAGGCTCTAACGCCCCAAAGGTCAGACTCGTATGCCAACACTCAACCCTGAAGTTGAGAAAGCAAGGAAGAAAAGAAAGAGTGAATCTACCTGGAAAGACCTATACATGGTTAGGGAAGCAAGCTAGCTCCTACCTGCTGACAGTCAGACGAACGATGACATGTCACTACCCAGACACATGCCTAACCCAAAAATGTTTCCTCTAGGTAGGCACCACAAACTTTACTTTTTCAATACTTTTACCCTTTTAGTTCAATACATTAACCTATTATACATTAGGCGTGCGTACGACGTCATTTTGCCTTAAATGAGGTTGTTTTGAGTCACGTTGTGTCGTTTTGGTTAAGTGGGTTGTTGTTTGGTTAATTGGGTTTTTATTTGTTGGCCCGTTTTCGTTGTGAGGTACCAAATCCACTAAGTGGCTCCTTTTCGTTGTGAGGTACCAAAATATGTCCGTTCATGATCCTGCCATCAAATTCACAACGTACTATGAAAGAAGAAAAGACAACAAGATCCATAGCAGTAATAGTAATTAACAGGTGGATAGTAAAAATGGAATGAATTGAAATTTCACCTTGGAAATGAGTGGGGGTTTATTTGGCCCAAGACCGCCATACTTGTTTTTAATGACTTCTTACTAAAAGAGACAATATACCATGAAATAAACCCTCATAACATATGACACACGATGCACATTTAAGAGCATATGGCAATTTATGTCAGCTTTCATATAACTGACTCAACCTCTACAATGTTGTTACACATGAATTCCCTTTATCAATATTGGCATAAATGACCCTAAAATTTGAACATCTACAAGGATCTAAGATATAAAAGCTACCTCCTTTCATGCAGAATGCATGGGTTTCTGTTCTTTTTCTGCCATTAGGTCCTCGCACTAGCAATAAAGAATCAGTTGTAATATCAAAGGTGAGGTTGGTGGTGGGTTGTGTGGTGGTAGAGGGTGGTGGTGATAATGAGGAAGATGAGTATGTGTGGTGGCGACGGCGGCATGGTGGTGGTTTTTTAGAGAGAGAGGAGAGTATGTGACCTGAGTAAATAATGAGAGACCGGAAGTGACGTGGACTAAATTGCTAATGTGGAATTATTGAAAAGTCAAGCGATCGGTTTGACCGGTAACATATAGACCCAATTTTTGTCATAGACCCAATAAACCAATCCTAACCACTCATTTTTTCATAAAAATAAAAAAACCCACTTTCCACCTTTTTAAAAAAATTAAATATCTCACACACTGTTAATCGTTACGCAAAACAAAACATACCATCGCGACGAGAATTAAATTATCTTTCTATAGAGGGGCGACACTATGTACTTTCGACGATTTTTTTTTATGATTTTATGAAGTCATATACGATTTTATGAAATCATATATGATTTATGAAATCATATATGATTTTATGAAATCATATATGATTCGTTATACGAACTTATATGATTCGTCATACGAATCATATTATGATTTTCGCAATTCGTGACTGAAACAAAATTGGAAAAATGTTCGGCGGAAATCACAAATCATAGATGATGTTATGAAATTCATATATGGATTTTATGAGATCATATTATGATCGTTATAACGATCATAGATTGATTCGTTATACGAATATATATGATTTTCGCAATTCTGAATTGAAAAAAAAAATCAAAAAAAGTTTAGTTCTCGAAAAAGTATATCGTGTCACCGTTCTACTGATAGTTAATAAAAAATAATCGTTCGCGATTGTTGTATTTTTTGTCGTGTGACGATTTACCGTTTGTAAGATATTTTATTTTTAAAAAAGAGGTGGAAAATGAATTTTTTTATTTTTGATGAAAAAATAGATGGTTGAGATTGATTCATTGGATCTATGACAAATAATGGGTCTATGTTGATCTTAACTCTATCATGTTGTTACCTATTTCCTTTTTTATTGCCGGCGGAGCATAGAGAAAAAACATTGCATGAAACTTAATCTCAGCCATCGAAATGTTCTTCATATTAAATCCAACCATTCAAAATAAAGTATTACTTATTTTTTAGCTATTGACCAAGACATCTATAGATTTCTTTGAGGATAAAAACACATGGGATAAAAAAAGTATAACTTCCACTGCAAAATTTAAGTGATATATATATCCTACCTCAATAAACTCTCAATATTATTTTGCTGCTTTTGACGAGGGGGGTGGGGTTTGGCGCCATTTCTGACATAGTTTTCAAAAAAGTGGATCGGTTCAAAAGAAACCATTACTTCATGCATTCCAAAAAAAAATTAACACATACAATCTATCACCTGTTGCTACTCCTACATCCTCAAGACACCTCTGCCACTAATGCTTACATGCTTACTTTTGTATTTTGTATTTGTTGAGTGTATTAGCATTTTACTTTCAAGCCATCGAAGCCTACTTCTCTTCTTTCAAGTTCTTTGTTGTTTTGTTCTAGATCTCGGATAATACGCATCTCGAAGAAAAGTGTGTAGATGCAAGGGAGTATCTTGGTCTTTTCTTTCATATGTCTTCTGTTTGTATGTGTGTGGCACGCGTGTGTTGAAGAGTGTTTTATGTAATGTTCGAATCTTGGTTTGCAAAATCAAAAGACGAAGCGAGAATGTTTGTGTGTGTTCTTTTGTGATACTTTAGGGGTTAGTGTGTTTGATTTGATTGTTAATATGTTGTCTATGTTATTTTGTAGTGGGTGATTGTGGTGGAAGAAATAAAGATCTCTTCTTCTTCGGTCACTTACTTTGCTAAAACCTCCAGCCACTTTTTCTGTTAACAACTTTGACTATGTGCCCTCTCTTTCTCATCCGGTTCACTTTTTTTATTATGTAAGGTGAAATGGAGCTTCCACTAGATTATTTATATATGTGTGAGAAAATATTATGTGTCATTCTTTCGTATGTTGCTTATACTTTTAGATCTGTTGAAAATTAAGGAAATGAAAACCATAATTAGCGTAATTTTAATAAGAAATTTAAATTATAGTTTTAGGGTTATCTGTTTCTTACTTTTAGGGCTTTGTGTTTAGTGTGTTTTCGATGAATCAGGTTACCAACTTTTTTATGATTTGGTAGTTTTTATACAGAATTAAATATAATTTAAATCCAATTTAAACAAAAAAATTATTTCACAATACCCTAATTACTATATTATAAATAAAATACACTTAACTAAAATTCTTAATACATAAAAATATAAATACTTCCTCAATATACAAATTATAAAAATAATAATCAACGTCTATTATAGATTAATAAATATACAAATACTATCAAACACTTGATTATTTAAAAATTCAACACCACCCTACAACCCCATCTAAATAATCAGTCATTATCAAATCACTAACGCTTTTTACTTTTCCCGTATATTTTAACCAACTATATATCCGAACACTCAAACTCATACAATTCACTCTGCTCCCTCTCTACGCCGTGCACCTCATCGTGTAATACACAACTCTACTCATATGTCCCACCTAGATAGTCATGTGTGCTATACAACTACAGATTAGAGATATCCAGAATTTAAACATTACTATTAATGTGACCATACTCCGTCAAAACGATCCCCCTAACCAAAGCCGAACGTACTCGCAGTTACAAAGACCACTAAAAAAATCAAATATATTTAACTCATAATGTGTGTGTGTGTAACACCCTATCTGTAACAAACAAAATACAAGAATGTTCCACAAGGTACCTCCTATTAATTCATACATCAGATTGTGTAACGTTGCCGCTCTGATAGCTTCCTCTAATATTACATATCTCTTTGTTTCTCCTCAATAACATCACGATCTCCAACAGCCCAGACCATCATTATATAGACATTTGTGTCATTCAACATACAAATAAATGACTCCCCCTAACACCTCTGCGCACTGTACCAGATAATTCATACATCTCTGCTAATCGGTAGTGAGCTGAATGACTGAGAAGACATAGTCAGAGACTACCCCGCCCTGAGGACTCATATTATACCGGTTCAGTCCCTACCATGACTCGTCCATAAGTGTTAGATGCAGTATAACCTATAAATGAATGATTTATAAATGTGTTCTATTGTGATTTCGCTAGTGAGACTATGGACTCTTCAAAGTTCACAGCGTTGCCCTAAACAATCTAAATATATAACTAAAACATGCCTATATGAAGAATCAATTGACCTTTCATAAGATAGTAGAATAATTTTGATTAGGAGCTCTCTCTCAACCCTATAAAAGGTGAAAGAAGTTAGAATAAGAAAAATCACTGCCATGTGTATATCTCTATATATCCCTTAGTAAGTGTATCTGAAGAAGACGCGAAAGGTATATAAGGGACATAACAAAAATTAAATTGTCGCGACAATTAGATATTTTCTTTATAGTAAAGGTTTTCTATTTGTGAGCCTGTGTAGACGTATTCGTCAAGTTACAGAGTCGACTGCATGAGGTATTTTGATTTGTCTTAGTGTCTTAGATGTGCTAGAAGTACTGATTTTAAAGTTTTTCGGTGCTATAGAATGTTGTTACGATTTTCCCTTGTAGTAAAAAAAATTTAATCTTTGTTACACGTCGCACGAAGGCCAATGGCAACGATTCATTAGTACCCACAAATAAAACACAGCCATATATATCCACTCTTACCGTTTTCATTCAAACTCGCTCAAAATGTCTAAGAACCATGTGTAGTGCCCGGCATAAGGAAAAATAACGTGCTTCAGAATCACAAATTGTATTATTACAGTATTTGAGAAGTCGCGGAATGATCAACCTCTGGAAGAGACCACTCGCGAGATAACTCTGCTGCAAAACCAGATATATCTATCCACTCTTATATGTAAAGAAAAATGGTCATTTTTTGCTATGACCCGTGCTGAAAGGCGCCTTTTACGGGTTTTATCTACACTCTAGATTTTTCATGTAGTGCGTAATGATACTTTTTTATGGCAAGAGTATGCTAAAACTAAGATGAAAAAATAGTGTACTCTGCGGTGATAAATGATGATTACTTTTTTTTAAATGAGTGGAGTATATTTTGGTGATATTGTCTTACAAAAATACTTCTAATTCATAGATCGCGCTATTGTACTGTGCCGCCAACCTCGTCGACTAGAGATGCCGTAATATACTAATAAGACGAGCTCTTGAAAGTATCAGGAGAGTGATGGTTATACTTTTGTTAAGATAGTAAAATCGTGGAGTATGTGACCTGAGTAAATAATGAGAGACCGGAAGTGCTAATGTGGAATTATTGAAAAGTCAAGCGATCGGTTTGACCGGTAACATAGTCGACATATCATGTTGTTACCTATTTTCATAGTGCGTAATGATATTTTTTATGGCAGAGTATGCAAAATAAAACATGAAAAAAAGTACATGGTTGATAAATGATGTTTACTTTTTTTTAAATGAGTTGAGTATTTTTGGTGATGTGTTATGCGACCCACTTGCGTTTATAACGTGTTAAAGCTCAGGATGATGTTTTATTTATAGTGGTGTTATAAAGTGGGTGCTGAGGTGACGACCGTATAACATTGCACTCACCTTTCTTAAGGTGAGTTTGAGATAAAAGTGTGGGATATATTTTTTCTTCCCTTTATATCTATCATGTATCCATCATATAAAACTAGCATGTTACTCGCAAAGAAGCGGTTTCAGGATATTAAAAATAAAAGAACTAAAAATTAATAAATATATATATATCAAAATAGATGTTGAATTAAAGAGCATAAAAATTTATAAAATATGATGAAATTAAATCATAAAAAATAAATAGATAAAAATATATTTTAATTTAAAAATAAATGCGATTTTTAATTAAAAAGTGACATGTGTCATTTTAAAATGTGTTTCCCTAAAATGAGATGGATGATCAAGATTGCACATAACAAAAAGTTGTTACATAAAATAAGATGATGTGTTTTGTTGTTAAAAAAGATAATTCCATAAGAAGAAAGAAAAAAGTTTGAATTTTCAGACTTTATAAATATGAAAGTGTCCCAAATGCTTTATAATATAGTATAGATTGTTTATTTAATTTTTGATTTTTACATCAACATATGAAACTACCTTAGGTTTATACATTTAACATATAAAATTATTTTCTTTTTTTTACATCAAATTCAAATCTAAATCCTAATTATAAGCCGTTAGCTGTAACTTCTATGTTTATAAAGCTGTTTGGCGAATTGGTTGGAGAAGACTTATTAAATTGCATAAAAATACATCGAAGTAAATACACATATATTTCCAGCTTTTACGGTATAATAATAATGCATTATATTTTGAAAGATATTTAAGTAATATGATTAACTATAATCCCTCACGCCATTTCGATGGGTTTGAGCTTATGAAAGCTTACGACTTATAAAAACTTACATAAAGGTATGTTTGACAGACAACTTTTGAGAGCATTTTTGAGCAATTAACATTTAATATTATTATTCTAAAGCTCGTTTGGAAGAAAACAATTAATATTTACAAAATTCTAAAAAATGCTAATTTCTAAATGCTCATTGAATAAGCATTTAACATTACGTCATTTTACACATTAAAACTACAGTTACAACTATTCAACCAAACATTATTATAAATTAAACTGCTAATCATTTCCGCAAGTAAAATATAAACCCAACCCATAACTTTTTTCTTTTTTTGAACAAACCCAACCCATAACTCCATCACCAAATATAGCACAATTCACAATATTAAAACTCGTTCAATGCATATAGACAACATATTCAAAAATATACACCCCATTAAATCCTAACCTTAGCCATTAAGTCACAAAATTCAACACCACTTTTTATTAGCACATTCTACATTTCCAAGTAATTTTTACATTTACACAACAAAACCATAAATAAATAATAGTGAAAGAAGCAAACAAAAGGATATAGATTCCAAAACAAAACACTCACACACCCACCTTTAAATTTACCAAAAATTTCTCTCCCTCCGAAACCGACTCCACTCCCTTCAAATTTTCCTTTTTTTATAAAAAAAATTAAAAAAAAAAACTAATTTATTTATTTATCCTCCAAAATTTATATAATTTATTTACACCCATCAAAACCGTTAAATCTACCATGGTAGTTAACGGACGTCCGTTAAAACGTATGAAGAGACGAGTAACCGCAGATCTGAACGATTTCTTATCTTTCCCGGCGCGTGAGATCACGTCCGGTGAAGTCACGTCTTCAGGGCCGTTTAGGACCTCCGTTAAAGAGTTTCTGCTGCGTCACGCGCTCTTACCGGGACCGAGTGGGGTGTTGCCGCATCTGGTGACGTGGCAGATCTTGTTCAGGGTTGGTGATGATGACGTCAGCGGTGACGTGGCGTCCGTTGTGCTTGATGTGGTGGAGGAAGATGTGGCTAGATCTAAGTCGGTTTATTGTGATCAGTGCCGAGTTGTTGGTGAGTTGACTCGGTTGAGTTTTTGTTTTTGTTTTTTGTTTTTTTTATTTAATGTGACAGCTGGCATGGGCGGGAAGTTTGGAGATTAATTAATGATGGTATTAATTAGTGGTGATAATCTATCTATTATCTAGATGACTAGGATAATATAATGATATAATAATAGAAGTATACGAAATAATATAAAAATAGTGGGATGTTCATTAGTTTTTGGTTAGTTTTGTTTTTAGGGATGTTTCTAAGGTTATTTGTTTAAAAAAGTTGGTAAATTGCAAAAATCGTCCTTGTGGCTTGGCCAAGTCGCATGTTTTGTCTTTATGGTTTGGAAAGTGTAAGCGACTTTCAGAGAGGAAATCTTGGGTCCGATTTCGTCCCGGGCTAAATTGAAATGAATAAAATACCATTATATTTTCTCTTTCTGAATAGCTTATTTATAAGGGTCCTAGTCATTTCAGTTTAGTCGAGGACGAAATCGAATCTAGGTTTCTTCACATCGATGCCGCCACTTTCCAAACCATAAGTACGGAACATTCAATTTGGCAAAACCATGAGGACGATTTTTGCAAATTACTCAAATTAAAAATAGTGGGGAGGAGACATGTTTTCTGAGTTAGATATGATTGAGGATGACACATAGTGGGTCCAATAAGGACATTCGTGGGTCTTCTTTACTTGCTACGTGTCTATTACTTTTAGAAAAGTTTTTTGTATGTTTATTGTTAGATTTTAGATATTTTGCTTTTTAAGTAAGTTAGCGGGTCTAGCCTATTAAATAACAGCGTTATTTCTTCAAAGTATAAAGCATGATTATAGTACATGAACTAAAATTTATTCTATTAAATGTGACAAATTTTCAATAAGTGTTTCAATATACATATTTTGGGGGTATGACGTTTCATCCGAATGTGCATATTAGAACACTTTTTGAAAATTCTTAACATTTGATGGAACACTTTTTTAGTTCACGTTCTAAAACGCACTTTCAAGAGAGTTCGTTGCTAATTAATGAATGATAACTTAAGTTAGCTAACTTGATTAATTTACTTTTGTCTTTATTAGATTATTGTTGGGGTAAAGCCATAGATGAACGATTTACTAACAAATTTGTTTAAAAGCGAATTGCTGCTTTTCTATTACAACCAACATACAAAGTTTGTCCCACCATGATACATTTTGTTGACGTGGTTTGCATATTTTGGTAGTTGTCAAGGTACTTGCACGTGAGCAAAATGTGTCGTGTCGAGACATAATTTTAAAGTTGGCTGTTCATAAGAGTAATAAAAAGCAAAGAGATCACTTCTAAACAAATTTGAAAGCAAATTGTTATTATATGGCGCTCTTTGTTGTTTGAGATTTTAGGTATCGGGTGTTTAGATTTGCTTTTTTTTTTGCCAGGCTTATTTGAGTTTGAAAATATTCGTGAAGTCACTTTTTTTGGCGTTTTGGTCTATCAATTTTAACTATAGACTTTAAATATGGCTATGCTTGAATTGATAATCTTATTTAAATAACCTCAGAACTCGTGAAATAAGCTAACTGGAACAACCCCTAATTTTATGAATTGTTTGTGGGTGGACAAAGAGTATCTTTTGGTTATTCTATTATTTTGTATTTGGTTTCTCCTTTTTACTTTATTGATTCTCGTATTTTATTGCCATGTCTTTATGTGTTTCTTTTCTTTTTGTGACGCGTATTCCAAGTGTAATTTTCACTTTTGTTACTGTTCTTCGTTTAAAAGATTTAATGGGTCTTCAAATAAGAAAGGTTCTCGAAAGAGATAATGTGAACGTAGGTACTCAACGGGTAAGGGGTTATGGACTTAATTAAGTCATAAGCTTAGGCTGATAAGCTCGTAAGCCAGAAAAAAGAGTATCTAAGTTTCAATAGGACGATAATATATTTAAGTTAGTACAAACGCCCCAGAGTTTTTTGAATTGACATTTGGTTGTCTTTGGCCCTACCCTTAAGATAAGTTAAACAAAACTAGAACGATCATGTGTTGTTTTCTTAGAGTTAGAACACAATTACTCTGAAATTTACAATCAAAATATGAATTATCAAAGTGTCCATAATATCAAATAAGTGAGAAACTACAAAGCTGCTTTGGTGATGAGTAAGGATACAACCAGTTATCTTGAACCCTTTGTAGGTTTAAATATAAAAACTATCATGTAACTCCTAATGTTTATCTCAAACCACCTATGTTTTATAAGTTTTTTACAGTAGTTATTATTTATTTTTTTAAATACTTTATATCTCGTTTATTGTTTCAAAAAAGAAAAGGAGCCCAAAATTTTGATCATTTTAAATACTCACTCACTGTAACTTCCTACATGTTTATATCTCTAACCACCTATGTTCTCCTACTTAACTTTTTCCTTACCCGTATTATTACTTTAATTTTTTTAAATACTTTATATCTCGTTTATTGTTTCAAAAAAGAAAAGGAGCCCAAACATGAAATTTTAATTTTGATCATTTTAAGCATAATACAAATATATGGATTCTAAACACACTAATTTCATAGTTTCATATGCATCCCCTTTCATTATAAAATCACTTGCCATATACACTCACATATATCTCTCATGTTACATTTGAGATAAACTAAATAAAAAAATACATCTCATATACTCATGCATTAGAACATATTTCCCGAAGAAAATATCCCTATTCTTTTATGTGTACACCAACTACTCATAATGTATACCCACTCACGTGCATTTTCCATTATTACTTATAACAACACTTATGAAGATAATTTCTAATAAACAAATACTTCATATATGAAGGCTGGAGCGGCAACCCTGTATGTGGGAAGAGGTACCATTTCATTATAAAGAGTGATGTGGCTTCTATTGGTGGCTACAACAAGCCATGTGCTGGTTGTGGTGCTTCCCTCCATATGTCCGAATCAAGGTCTGCTCTCTGCATGTGTATGTTTGTGGGTCTGTTACAATTTTTTTTTTAATTTTCGCTCATCCTATTTACAAAGTCCAACATAACTTGAGACCATAAAGAAGAAAATCTTGTATATGTTTGTGCTTTTAGTACCATTTGTTATCTTCATTCCGTGAATATCTGATAAGTTCCAAGCAAGGATTTATTATAAATATGAAAGTGATGATGTTAAACTTGTAACAAGTGCTATATGCAACTTAAATCGTAAAATACATGGCTTTAGAAACAAAGTGGTTCATGTATAAACTGGAGACTCAAAACATTTGTCCATAGTAATGCATCACATATTACATGTATACACAATAATCTAGATGTATTGCAGGTGCAAATTTTGCAACTATGTCATGACTACTCAAGATGTTGAAGACTGGATGCATAATCAGTTGGAAGATACCACTCATCTTTTACATGGTGTAATCCATGCAAACGGACATGGTCACCTTCTTAGAGTAAATGGCCGAGAAGGTGGGTCCCAGGTCCTCTCAGGCCGTCATATCATGGATTTTTGGGATCGCATTTGCAAAGTTCTTGGAGTCAGGTTAGATATTTTTTTTACATTTTAAGATAGAAAAATTTACTAAACTAGCCCTCTTGGATGGGATCTTTATTAATTTGACTGGTTTTTTAAAATCAACGTGTGAAATGCTATATGTCGGTGAAATGCATCTTTGTTAATTTTGGGGAACTTTTATTTTTAGATAAGTAATTTTTGCAATAAAGCTGCTCAATTTTTTATCACAGAAGTCTGATTTTTCCAGTGTTTAATAACTATTCATATATCTTTGTAACAGGGAAGTGAGTGTTATGGATGTATCAAAGAAATATGGGTTGGAGTTTCGGTTACTTCACTCTGTAGTTAAGGGGCATCCATGGTATGCTGATTGGGGTTATGACTTTGGTACTGGAAGTTATGGTATTTCTCGTGAAGCATACAATAATGCCATTGAAACCCTAGCAAATATCCCCTTATCTTCGTTAACTTCACAAGGACATAAACCTAGGACACATTTACATGACTTGATTGCCTTTTACCGGTCGTTATCAGATCAAGAACTTGTAACTACTAGAGATCTGTTCCGCTACATGACTACCTTATTACATGATGCCAACAAAAACCGTGCGGCGGTCGATTTTAGGACCCCAAAGAAAGCGAAACCAAACGAATCAAGGGTATTGTGTGCTTGGAATACTAGTGATGCTATACGTGTTGAAGAAGCAATGTTTAGAGTCTTACGAGCAGTTAGTGGGTCAACTTGGGT
Source organism: Tanacetum coccineum (assembly GCA_026074375.1). Taxonomy (NCBI): domain Eukaryota; kingdom Viridiplantae; phylum Streptophyta; class Magnoliopsida; order Asterales; family Asteraceae; genus Tanacetum; species Tanacetum coccineum. The sequence goes on along the minus strand of BQNB010001540.1, from coordinate 77,166 downwards.
CAGTTGGCGTTCTCTTCGAGGGGCTGTTTGTAGAGTTGGTTGTCCTGAAGTCTTGGATCACTGCCTCAAGGAACTTAAAGGGAAACAAGCAGCCAATGGTATGGTGGTTAATGCCCGTTCCAATCAAGATTCTGGTGCACTTGAATACAGGTTATTTCTAAACTTCTGTACTCATTGGGTTGTAAATTTGAACTAGTGCTGTATTCAGTTACGATAGGATTTAATTTAGTTTTGTAAATATTGTTGATACAACCTGCCTTGAACAAACCTTTTTTGGCCCTTCTGGACGTTCTTGTTGAATCTAACTGTGAATCGTGTGATGGATTGATGCAGGCTTGAACCCGGTACTGGTTCAAATTCTAGAATTACTAGAGATACATGCCCAATCACCAAGTGCCCGTCTGAAGACCATTTGTTGCGTGATCTAAAATACTTGTATGAAGCATTGCTCCATCCTCAATCCATGGTACATAATATACCTATTACCAACAGGACAACAGCAGTAAACTCGGCAGTGAAAATTCTTGATTGCAAGCAATTCATGAAGAACTACCAACCTGAGCACTTCATGTCTAAAGCGAACCCAAATTCGTTAGTACTCACAGTTACCCCTGAACTCACCGAAGAATCCTTAGACAGTCCTGTGTACCTACCTCCAGAACACATAGTCCTGTCCCCTGAAGCCACTCTTCACGATCTTAAAGTTGAAGCCTCAAAGGCTTTTCAAGAAGTTTATTTGATACTAAGAAGATTCCAAGTAGAAGAGGTTGTTGGATATAGAGGTGCAGATGAGTTCACCCAAATCAAGCTGCTGTTCTGGTCAAATATGGAGATTGTTGGTGTTCGTGGAAAGTGTCTTGGGGATACTGATTTAAGTAGGTTTAGAATGGAGAGAGGGGAGGAGACTTGGATTCTGGATTGTAGTTGTGGGGCAAAGGACGATGATGGTGAGAGGATGCTGGCGTGTGATGTATGCGGTGTATGGCAACATACTCGATGCGCTGGTATTCCCGACTGTAACGCGGTACCAATGAAATTTGTTTGTTGTAAATGTAACTCTTGTGGTGCTGACAATGCTCTTTGTGGCGGGAGTGGAGGCGATATGCTGAAGGTGAGCCGCATTAAAGGTGACCAGATTCCAGATCTGACTGGAAATTGTGGTGGCGCAGCGCACGTCAGTGGCTAACTTTTGTTTTTTGCCGTTGAAAAGATTTTGTAAATTATCTTGGTACTTTTTCTTTGATGTTACCATCAGGTTTTTGGTGAACAAGGCTTTCTAATGTCGAGCGAAATGGTGTACATATTTTAGACTTGGATAGCCTTTGGAATGAAACATTCGCCTTTTGCCTCATGTTTAGAACAATATGATAAACTAGAAAAAATAAATACATGTTTTAGACTTTAGGGCCTGTTTGGTATGGGTATTTTACTAGGTAGGTTTGGGCTCAAAGTAAAATATGATGTTTGTTATGTGTATATGGGTTTTTAAATTGGTACTCACCCCCTCCAATTTGGGTTTTCGGAAATACTGACCAAGAAGCCTGGTTTTTTGTTAGACTCAAATTTATTCTCAGCCGCCAATCTCATGTCCATCTTACATTTTAGAATTTACTAATTTTTAAAACTAGTTGGATACTCGCGCATAGCGGCGGCGATAAAAATTGCTAACTCAACTCGCTCCGCAATTCCCTACTTGCTTAGAGAATT
>BQNB010001540.1:0-73410 GCA_026074375.1 Tanacetum coccineum | reverse complement strand
ACTACACAAAAATTTCATCATTTTAGTATAGATAAGAAGCACATATAATAAAATCCTTATAACAAGCATAGAAATTACCCTTGCAAATAAGGTGCCACATATATTTCTTTTCCTGGATTTAATCCCTTAGTAGCAATGATATGATCCATCACTTCTTTACCATTTTTACTACATTCACTTGATTGAATGAGGTGTGGATTGAGGAAGACGCACTTGTTATTAGGAAGAATTTTCACCATCGAATGTAAGCGCCTGTTATGAATAAAACAAATACGTGTTAGGGTGTTTGTATGCTGCTGTCAAGGGGTGTTTTGATTGCTTTAAGAGGGTGTTTAGATGTTGTTATTAGAAGATGTTTTGGTTGTTGTCAGGTAGTATTTGGCAGCTGTCGGAGTGGTTAAATTGCTAATTTATGGGGGTGTTTGGTTGATGTTGCCAAGAGTATTGAGCGGGTGTTTGGTCGCTGCTATTAGGGGTATTGAGTGGGTGTTTCGTTGTTGTTGTCAGGGGGTATTAAGGGGCTGTATGGTTGTTGTTCTCAGGGGTGTTTGGTTGGTCCATCATTGTATCAATCATTTTACTTGAAATAAAAGTTTGTTTCAAAAAATAAAAAATAAATAGAACATAAGCTGACTTACATCGCCCACCAATGTATGAAAGTAATATCAATCTTCGCGTTGATGTGCAAATCCAAAATTGCCTCGTATTCAATCCACTCTTCCCAAGGACCGACATACATGTCTTTAGGTGTAAAAATTGAAATAGTCCGATTCTTGCACTTCGCGAATCGTCTCACAGAATCTCTAAAATGTTTCGGCCGACATTTCACTTTATCAAGTCGCTCCTTATACCTTTCCTCTTAGGTTTGCTTAGGCTCGACAGGTTTACTAGTTACAGGATGAGATGACATTGGTTGTTCGACCTACATTAACAAACCATTAAATCATAGTAAGTCAAGAAATACATAATATATTAATATACAAGTTTGTTAGATAATTAATGACTACCATTTGAGGCCAACTTGTTAGAATTTGAGGATGCAATGCCCCTTGACTTTCCAACTAAATCAAAAAACAATTTGGATATGTCAACTTGTTATATAAATACACATAATTATCAAGTATAATGATTGAAAGACTACCAAACTCATATAACCCCCGGATGGCATTTGGTGTTGGAATGTCATTAGATCTTCTTGTTACATTAACACGACAACTTATTATATTAGCATGTCTATGTTTATACCCAACTTCATGTATGAAAATATGTGTTTAGAAGAATGATTGTGCAACTACCATTAGAGGGCGATAACATGAACTTGAGCTTAAATCAATAATCGGGCTTTGGCATGGCATAGTCTGACTAAGAGAAGAGCGACTCATGGAGCGGCATGGTGAGATTGTTTAATGTATCTGCATTCAAAAGGAAGCTTTTTATTAAACAATACTAGCCTATAACACAATGTCATATCTAAGTAATGCATGATGATACCCTGATTTTTTTTCTAGGCCATTCAATAAATTCCAAGAATGATTATTCTAATTGATGAACACTCTCGGTCTCTTTAGGCACAGGTATTGCTTTAAAAGCATCTTCGACTGTGTCTACTTGCATTTTAATGTAACCCTCAGACATAGAAGAGCCATGTAGTGTTGCATCCCTAGTCGGATAAACCTTCCCTATAGCTATTCGAAACTCATGTCCAGGATAGGGCCATAGCAAATCACATGGAGTAGGGTCCTACACAACATTGACATTTTAAGATATAATAATGAATTTTATATAAAATCTTTACAATAACATAATTACCTCAAGGTCATCGAATCCATCAGACGCACAACTAGAACCAAGACAATTCAAGCTCTCTCCCTTGTAGATGTGCCACGATAGCCTTTAACCCTTCAATCTCATTTTTTTTACCATTAAATTTTTCTTGAAACGCGGCTGTAACTGTTTTTGTTACCTTCTCCTGAATAGCCTCGACGTCAATAATCTAATGTATCTCCTTATCTCCCTTCACCCAACCTAAGGTTGTCCTTACTCCAAGAATGGTAGATACCCCCTTGGTTCGTCTCCCGTGCTCTTTCCTAAACACTTCTGTAATTGGATCTCTTCCTAACACATGTATGTACCATCTTCCCGCATGTATTGCTCTATTTGTGCATGTCCACGTAAAAAATAAAATCATTAGAATTTATATACATCGTTATATTAATGATATATATATATATATATATATATATATATATATATATATATATCGTTATATCAGCATATTTAATTTTACCAATTGTCGAAGTGTTCCTTCCATAGATTCTATTATCTGTCTTGTGCCTAGTGTTTTGTCTTTGGGTAAGTGTGCTAAAGCATATATCTTGGAACGATCATTTTGTATAACACTTAACCATGGGTGTTGTAATACTAGTTGGTCCCAATCAGCCCTCCAAGTGCCTTCCATATCACTAAGACCAGTACGTCCTAGTCGAGAAGGGTTTTTGTTTTGAAGTGCACTTGCTTTGGCTTTAGCACTTTTGAGCTTCACACGTTAGTAAAAAAACACAATCAACAACATTTATAAAATTAGTATGCTCATAAATAAAAGTTATATATTCACCTTAAATTCTTTTGACTGACGACTAACAACAAACTCGTCCCAACGTGTCATGTTTACGACACTCTATTTTGCTTTAGGGTCGTTATTTTTCTGTTTGACAATTTTTTTAGTGAGCATGGATTTGAATTGCATGTATGCGTGGTTAGCTTTCTTACACATAGTTTTCTTCGCATCATTATTTGGAATATTCCATAGCTCCTAATGATATACAAAAGAGGTTAATAATGAAATAATTCGTTAAAACATATATTGTTTAGATATGAGATATGAATTGGTATAAAATATAATACCTTGATTACTAACCATACGTGATTGTATTGTTCGCCTTTTACAATTTTCCACGGCTCCCAGTAATTAAGATGTTTTCAACCAATCGATTAAAATCAGCCATGAATTGGTGTCGGTTTTCACCACATGGTAAATTATTCCTAAACTCAATTTCATACACCGCTCCTTCAAATTCTCTGGCTCCCTTTGATACACCTCGCTTACCCCGCCCCCGACCTGACATTGTATGAATATATCTTGGTACTAACCTGAATAAGCAAATTGAACATATATAATAATTTAATTTCTAAAAGAAAATATATAATATATATACAAACTTTGATTGACATCTCATAGTGTATCAAATCACAACATCACGCAAAAACACAAATCACAAAATGGGGGGAAGGTTTTTTGTCGCTCCCATAAACACCTCATCATGGTCGATCGAAGTATGTGGTGTCACCATGGAGCCCTCTCCTAGCCGTCCACTATTTTATCGACGTATGGTTTTGACCCATGTTTTGCTGCCACGATTATCTTTTAGCCAGTAGAAAATTTGCTCATTATGCTCTTCTTATACCATGTATCGATACTAAACCAATGGTTTTCTGCGCGTACGTTTCCAAGTGCTCTTAAGTAAGGAGCGACACATGTCATATGTTCAAGGACTACAAAATGTGAAATCTCAAAAAGCTTATGATCTGGGCTAGAATATTTTGATCCAGCTATATGGACCCCATGAAGTCTGCCTACATGACGACTTTGAGGAACACCAATACCTTTGACACCTTCCAAATAGTTTGTATAAAAGTCGATAACCTCCTCGGAAGCATATTCTTCAACAATACTACCCTTGGGTCGAGACCAGTTCCTTACATACCCCTTCACGACACCCATATATCTCTCAAAAGGGAACATGTTACGTAAATGTATAGGACCACAAGCCTTAATTTCATTGACGATATGAGTCACCAAGTGAACCATGACATCGAAAAAGGACGATGGGAAGTACATCTCTAATTGGCATAAAGTAATGATAATATCTCTTTGCCATGAATCTAAAACTTCGGGGTCAATTACTTTTGAGTGAATCATGTTAAAAAACAAACAAAGTTTTGTGATTGTATGTCTGACATGCTTTGGTAACAAACCACGAATTGTGATGGGAATCATATGTGCCATTAAAACATGACAAACGTGTGACTTCATTCCTTGTAGTTTACAGTCTTTCATGGATACCAAGCTCCGAATGTTTGCTGAATAGCCAGATGGAACCTTGATATCATGTAAGCATTTACAAAATTGAGTTTTTTCTGCTTTCGACATGGTATAGCACGCTGGTGGCAGATAGGTGCATTTTTTGTCATTCTCAACAGGGGCAAGCTCTAACCGGATTCCCCATGAGACCATATCTTTTCGAGCATTAATACCGTCTTTAGTTTTTCCGAGAATATTCAACAACAACCCCACCAAGCTGTCACATACGTTCTTCTCAATGTGCATAACGTCGATACAATGTCGTACTTCTAAATCCTTCCAATATTCTAACTCCCAAAAAATTGACTTTTTTTCCACGTTCCTTGTTCAATTTGACACCCTTTTCCTTTTCCAAACACAGTGTTTAGATTCAAAACTCGAGAAAGTGCAGTATCTCCACTCAATCGTGTCCTGACTCGTCCATACTCTGTATGTCTGTCAAACTCCGAACTCATGCCACGATACAGGTGATTACTTGGAAGCGATCTTTGATGGCCCATGAACACGGTCTTTTTGCAATTGTCTAACCACCTCGAGGATGTCTCATCTTCACAAACTGGGCATGCCCGTTTACCCTTCGTGTTGTATCCTAACAAATTGCCGTATGCAGGAAAATCATTTATGGTGCAAAAAATCATGGCATGCAAATGAAATTTCTCCTTTATATAGGCATCATACATTTCTACACCCGGTTTCCACAAAGTTTTCATATATTTAATCAAAGGAGACAAATACACATCAATGTCATTACCAGGTTGTTTTGGACCGGAGATTAACAATGACATCATGATGTATTTACGTTTCATGCATAACCATGGTGGAAGATTATACATACATAAAAGAACCGGCCAAGTACTGTAACGACTGCTCATGTTTTCGAATGGGTTGATTCCGTCTGAGCTTAGACCAAATCGAATATTTCTAATATCTTTAGCGAAATGTGGAAATTTGTTATTAATCTTGCTCCATTGAGGGGAGTCCGCCACATGCCTTAATTTCCCGTCATCTTTACGCCGGTCGAAATGCCAACGTAATAATTTGGCCTCTTTCTTGTTTTCAAATAACCGTTTCAGTCTTGGTATGATGGGAAAATACCACAATAGCTTAGCCGGGGGTCTATTTTTTATCACATCATCATCAATTTTATCCGGTTCCTTTTTATACCTTGATGTTTCGCAAGTAACACATGCATGAAAGTTTTCGTACTCATCTCTATACAACATACAATCATTCGGACATGCATGTATTCTTTCAATCTCTAATCCCATTGGAGACATTATTTTTTTAGCTTGGTATGTAGAGATGGGTAACTCATTATTCTTAGGAAGCAATCAGTGCATAAAATCTAATAGCTTTGTGAAGCTTGTATCGCTCCAACTACTACTTGCTTTTAATTTTAACAACTCCAGAACAGCCGAAAGTATAGAAAAATCACAACCATCATACACTGGTTTCTCTGTGTCCTCAAACAATTGTTGTAAATCTTCTTGATCAATATCACCATTATTAGCCTCCAAATCATGCAACATCTCAATTAAATTTTAATGTCTGTCATTAATGTAAGATTCAGTATTCTCATTAGCATTTGTCTGTCATTAACTAGTGATTCACCATGCTCCGACCAACAAGTATATTTACAAACAAATCTATGTTTGAGCAAATGAAACACAATCACTTTGATATCATTATATGGTACAAAATTTTTACATTTCGAACATGGACAAAAAATCTCAATATCTCCCTTATCCACTCGGTTAGACTCGGCAGCTATAAGAAAACTTTGCACTCCATTCACATATTCCGGATCAGTAATGTTCATGCCGTACATCCAGTTTCGTTCCATCTGAAATTTTAAAACAACATAATAAATCATATGCATGTATCAATCAAACATATGTGGCCACATGTGGTAGATCCTAACCCACCTTTTGAATATTTTATCTCATATGCGTATACATTTACCGGGTAAAAATTTTAAGAAAAAAATCGACAACATTTCCCCTCAACTCCTCAAGTATGCGTATAAAACGCAAACTCGATGGAGTAAGGAGAAATGCATACCGATTTTTTTCTTAAAATCTCAACCCAGTAAAACGTATACGCATCCTAAAGGAGATAAAATATTCAAAAGGCAGTCCCAAACGGGGACTGCCCAAAATTAATCTCTATTAGATTAATTTCGGACGGGTATTAACTAATTTACATCATGATTAATCTCTATTAGATTAATTTCGGACGGGTATTAACTAATTTACATCATGATCTACTAACAACTCCTAGATGCACATGTTATATATACGCGAACAAACATATCATATATACTTATATATAGAAATTAATAAAAACATAAATTACGAATAACAAAAAAATTATAAGCTCACCTTATGATCCGAACTTTTCTAAAATGACTTGAAAATTTCTAGTTTGATCACATGATGAAGAAGGTTTATACCTATATAAATACAAAAAATATATTAGTTAAGCATAAAAGAATTACAATGAGTAAGAATAAATAAAAATATAAACTATTACCATTTATAAGGTTTAACTTGAATTTATTGTGGTAGTTGATTGAGAATTTAATGTAATGTTTTGGAGCAGATGTAAAGAAATAGAAAAAGAGAAAGAAACAGCAGGTTTACGTTAGGGGAACATGTGTTTGTTTTGAGTTTGTTTTTTAATGCGGTTTGTAGAAACCATATCAAAAAATAACAATTTAGTACGGTTAATTACGAAACCGTACCAAACAAATATTATTTGATATGGTTTTTAAAATAACCGTACCAAACAATGAAACTTTTTTATAAACCACACCAAACAATGTTTAATTAGTACGGTTTGAAACAAAACCGTATCAAATGAGATTATTATGATTTTTTGATACGGTTTTTCGGATAACCGTATCCAAGTAGCGTACCAAAAAATAGTTTGTGTAGTAGTGATGCAAGCTTACACAAAAGAAAACACAAAGAAGAAAAAACGGTGCTAATGGTCTGTCAGCCAACAAGTAACCCGATTGTATCTGAACATGTGGCAACAAGAACATATAATATGAATCTGATCCGCACAAAAGGAAAGAATAAATTAAACACATTCGACATTCATGACTAAAACACCCCAAGTCGTGTAAGGCCAAAATTTTGGGAGAGGCAGCAGATGTCATTTAACAGAAAACCTATAAACTGAACTGTCTTCGTGATTCAAGAAGCAAAGAGATGTTGGCCAATAAACACACACACACACACACACACAAATAACAGGACCTAGGACATGACGCATTAGTGCAAGAATCAAACCATCTATTATCCTTCCGGAGGACCCATATGTAACCATTAGGAACACATTTTTATAGCTGCACTGAGCAAGTGAGTTAAAAAAATGATACCAATCATATAGCAAAGACACAAAAAAGTAAAGAAGATATTCATAAAGAGTTGGACAATAACACAGGCAGCCGGTTATCACGAACACCTCATCTATACTACATTATAAAGCATTTTCAACCTATTTTTGAAAATGTTGAAAAATTAAGTAGTGCAAATTTTTATGCACGTTGTACAATCTTTTTATGCAACCAATAATATTCTGGCAAACAATTTAACACCCTCTTTAAAAGCCATTAAAAAGACTGTTACATTCCAAGTTACAAAACATAATGTACAATCTTTTTATGCAAGCAATAAAATTCTGCCAAACAATATAACACCCTATTTAAAAACCATTAAAAAGGGCTGTTACATTTTATCACTATAAATATAACTACAATCCATTTCATACACCACACAACAAAAAATACTCACTATTCTCTCATCTTATAAAAACTATCATCCACCACCCCCACCTCATCACGCCGGCCCTACCACCGGACGTCACTACCACGCCGGACGCCACCACCACGCCGGATGCCACCACCACGCCGGATGCCACCACCAAGCCGGACGTCACCACCCACCACCCAACGTTACACGCAACACTTTCAAAGTATTTTTTTTATAGATTTACATATATTGTTTGCAGATCTAGGTTGTTGATAATATATTTAATGTTTTAATTTTTACAGAAGCTGCCGCCGCCGCGCTCGAGTCACCGGATAATCTTCCGCCGCCGCTTTGTCGCCGAAAAAGCTGGTATAATTTGTATGTTTTATTTTAAAAGTTAATATTTGTTACCAAATTCATTATGTAATTTTTGTTACAGCGTTGTTGGTATATGCAATAAAATTTATTACATAATCAAGTTTTAAGGGTTGTTTATGTAGACTTATAAATTTTATTAGTATATCTGACTTATTATTTTTTTTGCATTTTTTTTGTTACAGCCGTTGCCACCGCCGCCGTTGTCTCGCCAGAAAGCTGCTTCGGTAGTCGCTGTATCGTCGGAGTGTTTGTTTTCTTTTTTAAATCAGAAAGTTGTTGTCGTTGTATTTGCCGCAGCCGCTGTTACCGAAAAATTGTTATTGTAGATGCTTTTTTTTGTATAAATGGTGGTTAATGGTTATGATTAATGCTAATTTTTGTAACCATCGACATTTAATTGTGTATAAATGCCTTTATAGTTTCAGTTATAAAAAAATCAAAAGCATATGATGAAGTTACAACTCTTATGATCAATGTTATTAATGATGAAGTTACATAATCAATGCTATTTATGATGAAGTTACAACTCTAATGATCAATGCTATTTATTTTAGAGTTACAATGCTATATACTTGGGTTAAAACAAGCGACAAATTTTCGAGACCAAGATTGATCTTTATAGAACAAGATTCGTGCATCGCACCAACCCCGACTACATTATAAAGAGTTTAGCACCCTTTCTTGAAAATGTAGTTGGATGTTGAATCTAATTTAGAAAACTAGGATACACAATGTTGAATAATAAATTCAGTCATCAATACCATTATAACATTGTAACAGCCCATTTAATTTATCATTATAACGGCCTCCAATAGTTATTAAAAAGTATAACCGCTAAAAATCATTAATATCGATAATGGTTATTAAAAATGTATAACCGTGTCCACCATATAAATCCACACAAGCCATTTCATATATCTCACACACAAATGTTATTTTACAGCAAATATTAATCTCTCAATATACACTCACTTTCACTCCTCAACTCTTACGAGTAGTTTCTGCAGATATTTTTTATATTCTTGTTAGATAAATAACGTTATACGAAATATTTACCACAATATCGCATAAGTAAAATATCGCATATTGTTAATTATCTACCGCTAGGAATTCCCGCTGCAACGCGCGGGAACTCGTCTAGTTTGGAAAATAACAAACCTACACAAAAGACACGGTCTTCTTAATTAATAGCCTACAATGGAATTTGCAGAAAGAATAAGAACATTTAAAGAAGGTGTTGCAACAAAAGAGAAATCATTCAATATGCTGGGCTAAGCTATCACGCTTTGACTCAAAGTAGTCCTCGACCAAATGAGCATCCTTGACCTATACCAAGAAAAGAACGATATAGAAGAATCTCATCACAATAGACTGGAAAACTAATGATGCAAAAGTAAAATAGAAGCACAAGAAATATAGAAAAACCAGCAGATGGTAAACATGATTGATTGATTGGACAGGGATTTGACACATCACAAACCTACAAACAGAACACAATCATGTCATGCAAGCTTGCACACAATGAAAAAATAAAAATGATAAATGAGCAGACTAATGGCAAAGAACAAAGAAAAACGCTAGTTTTATGGGTCCGCCAGTAAAGAGGATTAAATCATATTTTCAGTAATGTCTAAACCTGCAGTCACAACAACATAAATTTTAAATTTTGCACATATGATCCATCTATAAACACACAAACTCTTAATCTAAATACATCCTTAAAAGAAAATAGAAGAGCCAACAGACTGCGACAAGGATGATTAGGCAAAGCATGTTCGAAACCATGTAAGACCTACACACAAAACATTATATTGTCATGCAGCTTACACACAAGGGGAATCAAAAGATAGGATAATGAGATGACCAATTGCGAAGTGAAAATCAATTAATGATCTGTAGGCAAAAACTGAGCCAATCAAATTCAGTTGTGTAAGCCTGCGATGAATCCAATGTATCCTTATGTATCTAAGCCACACAACAGGCAGATCGATGAAACTAACAGTGACTGAATAAAAAAACAACAGAAAGCAAGGTAGGGTCACTAGAGTGTTTAACCGAATAGCTATCTGTTGGCCCCTAACAACAGGATCTATGATTCATAATATACCATAAACATGAAATAAACTTTATTTCTATAAATCTGTCATCATAAAACTATTTACAACATGTTTGTTCTATTTATACAAATCGAAAAGGTGCAAGTGAAAGGGTTTGTTGGTTCGTATGATCCAACAGACATGTCCTTTCCATTATAACTGCCTATAACTATTTTTTTGTAACTGCTAACTAACTTTTGTAACTGCTTTTAAACTTCCAGCAGATTGGGATTAACCCAATGATTGGGTTTGGCCCAATATTCTCCCCTTTAATCACAATCGTTGTGACGTAGATCTTTAAGTCTTCTTGATCCATCTTCTGGTTAAATCCACCATTTGAGCTACTACTGCTTTGATCTCTTGTAGTGTTGTGCTAATCCTTAATTCTAGGTAGATCTCTGTTCTCGGTTACTTCACTTTACTGCTGTGATCTTCCTTAAGTCCATGTTGATCATATTTTTCTGGTTACTTCCACCTTTACTGCTGTTGTGATCTATCATAAATCCTGATTGATCATGTTTCTGGTTGGTTATACTACCAACACTTTGTCTCTATAGGAGTTCTTGCACGTATATATCTTCTTAATTCCAGGTCGACTCATGCTTTCGGTTACACCACCATCTAAGTTTTCACTGCCAACTCCTTGTTGTTCAATGTTTGATACTGTCAATTTGAAGCTGAATGGAATTTCCTTCCATTCTTGCTTCGTAATTCTTCTTGGTTAACGAAACTTCCTGGTGTTTCTTCAACAGTTGCCATAAGTAATGTTGGTTCTAAGTCTTCTTCAATGATATTGGATTGTTCTTCTTTCTTTGATGGACATTTGTTTGCAAAATGCCCATACTCCTTGCATTTGAAGCATAGCACCTTACTCTTATCATGAGTAAACTTATTTGAGTTGCTGTCTGTTTCTTTCTTGAAATTATTTTGTGATGATTCCCAGTGCTTCCTTTTTGATCTGAATTTGTTATTTTCTTGGCCTCGTGATTGGTTAAATCTTCCCCGACGAAGTTCTCTAAAAGGTTTTCTGTGGCCTTCATGTCGTGTGAACATCAAACTCTCTTGACTGTCCACTCGTATTTCCTTCTTACTTTTAAGTCTTTCTTCAAATGTCTTCAATCTTCCGATTGCTTCGTCTACTGACATCTCGTCTAAATCTGAGTATTGTTCAATAGATGCAACAATCTGAAGGAATTTGTCGGGTACGGCATTTAATAATTTTCATACAACAACGGAATCTTCAATTGTGTGCCTTAGACTTGTAGCTTTGTTTACTAAGGTTGTTAGTTTTGCGGTGAAGGTGTCAATGGTCTCATCTTCCTTCATGTGTAACATTTCAAAGTCGGATTTTAGTGTTTGCAACCTTGCTTGTTGAACTCTCTCTTCTCCTATGTGTCTAGTTTTCAAGGCATCCCATATGGCTTTCACGGTTTTGTGCTTTGTAATTTGAAGCAATTGTTCTTCTGGTAAGGCTTGGTAAAGGAATGCGATAGCAGTTTTGTCTTTTTTGTTATCTGCTTGGGTTTTTTCATTTGGTTCTATCATTTCCCATAAAGCATTCGCTTCTAGAATGATTTGCATTCCAATTGCCCATAATGAGTAATTCGAGGGTTTTAGCATTGGACATTGGAATTGAGGTGTACTGGTGGTACTAATTTCCTTTTTTGAACTATCTCCACTATCTTTCGTCATATCTCTAGGATATTGAATAAAAATCTCCAAAAATAAAATATCTAACACTAAGTGTGTCGAATTTTGTGGTGAGTACTCTGGCTTTGTGCCTATCAAACTTAACGGGGACTAGTTTTCTTCCAAAAAAACTATACTTGGGGATTTTATATTCTAAGTCGAATAACCTAAGGTTAATTACTCCTTAAAAATTATTTTCTCGATATAGTAAGCAGTGTAATCACTAGGTTACTATATTTTCTATCTACGGGTTTAGAAAAGATATAAAACTTAAAACTAAGGGGTAACTTTTCTAAAAACTATAACTATGTATCTATATAAAACTAAAACAGAATTATATAGAAGAAATAAAATAGTGGAGGGGGTGAAATGGTTTTTTTTATTTTTATAAAACCTGTTAGGGTAAATAACCCTAGTGTGTCCCTTTGCTATTATATGTATGCCTCTCTTCTGTTTGGGAGTTCATCTCCTTGAGGCTTTCTGGTCTTTCTCCTTCTCTTCTGTGGGTGATTAACTGCCGATTAAAATGGCAGGTTTAATCGTTCTTCTTCTTCTTGTGTTCGTAACCACTGATTCCTCAATTTTGGTTGTGCGAAAATTAGGGTTTCGCAACAAATTTAGGGATCCTCTAACGTCCTTGTATTTTGGGCATTTTTGGATAAACATGAATCAATTGATGATTCGATTAAGGGTGCGGTCCTTGTTTTCTTTAGAAACAGGTGTGTTCGTTCCCTTTTTTTTGATGATTTGATTTTGCGCCCTTTTGATGATGACTTAATGTTATCCTTCTGATGTTGTTTTCTGTTTTGAATCTGGGTTTCGGATTTTTAACCTATGAGTTTGAAGATTCTGGGTTAAGGTTTTTTTTGGTTTGATGTTCTTGAGGAAAAACTGAACTTGCAAAAAAAAAGACCCCTTTGATGCCGGTTGAATTAATCACAAAAAATGATTGATCCCTTGGCGACAGACGTTGGGTTCCTTTTTATATACTTTGTTTGATAACACACGAATATGATTTTTTGATTGTGTGTTCAATCTGATTTTGCAAAGTTTTGTTTTTTTTGTCGAAACAAATTGGTTCTTTCTTGATTCAAAACAGGAAAAGAAATGGTATATGATGATTTTGGTTTTAACCAAACCTGCTATGATACCAAATGTTGGCCCCTAACAACAGGATCTATGATTCACAATATACCATAAACATGAAATGAACTTTATTTCTATAAATCTGTCATCGATTATGATGAATGTTTACATCTCGACTATTTATACATGATGAAAAGTCACGAATGAAAGGGTGTGTTGGTTTGTTTAATCCAACAGTTGTGTCCCTTCCTATGTAACTGCCATATAACTGTTTTTATAACTAACTATAACTGTTTTGTAACTGCCTTTGTCTCCAGCAGATTGGGATTAACCCAACATTCTCCTCCTTAATCACAATCGCTTTGTCGTAGGTCTTTAAGTCTTCTTGATCCATCTTCTGGTTAAATCCACCATTTGAGCTACTACTGCTTTGATTTCTTGTAGTGCTTGTGATCATCCTTACATCCAGGTAGATCAATTTTTCTTCGGTTACTTCCACCTTTACTGCTGTGATCTTCCTTAAGTCCAGGTTGATCATATTTTTCTGGTTACTTCCACCTTCGTTGTTGTGATCTATCATAAATCCTGATTGATCATGTTTCTGGTTGGTTATACTACCAACACTTTGTCTTCCTATTGGAGTTCTTGCAGCGTATATATCTTCCTTAATTCCAGGTCGACTCATGCTTTCGGTTACACCACCATCCAAGTTTTCACTGCCAACTCCTTATTGTTCAATGTTTGATACCGTCAATTTGAAGCTGAATGGAATTTCCTTCCATTCTTACTTCGTGATTCTTCTTGGTTAACGAAACTTCCTGGTGTTTCTTCAACAGTTGCCATAAGTAATGTTGGTTCTAAGTCTTCTTCAATGAGATTGGATTGTTCTTCTTTCTTTGATGGACATTTGTTTGCAAAATGCCCATACTCCTTGCATTTGAAGCATAGCACCTTACTCTTATCATGAGTAAATTTATTTGAGTTGCTGTCTGTTTCTTTCTTGAAATTATTTTGTGATGATTCCCAGTTCTTCCTTTCTGATCTGAATTTGTTATTTTCTTGGCCTCGTGATTGGTTAAATCCACCATGACCACGTCTTCTGAATTGTTGGCCTTGATCTTCATGTCGTGTGAACAATAGTCCTTCCTGAGTGTTCACTGGTCTTTCATTCTTGTATTTAAGTCTTTCTTCAAAAGTCTTCAGTCTCCCGATTGCTTCGTCTAGTGACATGGTATCTAAATCCGAGTATTGTTCGATAGACGCAACAATTTAAAGAAATCTATCTGGTACGTCATTTAATAATTTTCTTACGAGAGTAGAATCTTCATATGCTAATCCGACGTTTGCTGCTTTGTTGATAATACCCGTCAACTTTGTAACAAATGAATCTATTGATTCATTTTCTTTCATCTGTAACATCTCGAACTCCGATTTGAGTGTTTGTTGTTTTGCTTGCTGGACACGGTTTACTCCAACGTGTCTTGTCTTCAAAGCATCGTTCTTGCTGGTAAGGCTTGGTAAAGGTAAATGCGATAGCTGTCTTTATTTTTTTGTTGTCTGCTTGTTTTATCATCTGGTTCTAATCATTTCCCCATAAACCATTTGCTGTACGAGAATTATTTGCAATTCGAATTGCCCATAATGAGTAATATGAGGGGTTTAATATGAGAACATTGGAATTGGGTGTACTTGTAGTAACTTACTATCCTTTTTTTCGAACTATCCCACTTTCTTATTATCATATCTTCCATGGATCATTGAAAAAATCTCCAAAATAAAATATCTAACACTAAGTGTGTCGAATTTTGTGGTGAGTACTCTGGCTTTGTGCCTATCAAACTTAACGGGGACTAGTTTTCTTCCAAAAACTATACTTGGGGATTTTATATTCTAAGTCGAATAACCTAAGGTTAATTGACTCCTTAATAAATTATTCTCTCTGAATAGTAAGCAGTGACATCACTAAGGTTACATAGTTTTCTATCTACGGGTTTAGAAAAGTATAAAAAACGTTCAAACTAAGGGGTAAAACTTTTCTAAAAACTATAACTATGTATCTATATAAAACTAAAACATAATTATATAGAAGAAATAAAATAGTAGAGGGGGTGAAGTGGTTTTTTTATAAAACCTGTTAGGGTAAATAACCCTAGTGTCCTTTTTCTCTTATTATGTCCGCCCCTTTCTTTTGTTTTGGGGAGTTCGTCTCCTTGGGGAGTTCGTCTCCTTGAGGTTCTGATCTTTCTCCTCTGTTGTGATTAACCGCCGAATATTATTGGTGTATAACGTCCTTACTTCTGGGCTTTGTTTCGTAACCATGTGGGGTCCTCAATTTTGGTTTGTGCGAAAAGCTAGGGTCCTACGGCAAATATTTGGGGATCTTTCTAACGTCCTAATGTTTTGGCATATTTGGAAAAACGTGAATCCCTTGTGATGATTCTATCGGGTTGATTATTGATCTTCAAAAAGATGTTTTTCGTTTCCCCTTTATTTGATGGTTAATTTCGTCCCTTTTGATGATGACTTAATGTTATCCTTTCGATGTTGTTTTCTGTTTGAATCTGGGTTTCGGATTTTTAACCTATGAGTTTGAAGATTCTGGGTTAAGGTTTTTTTTTGGTTTGATGTTCTTGAGGAAAAACTGAACTTGCAAAAAAAGAGACCCCTTTGATGCCGGTTGAATTAATCACAAAAAAATGATTGATCCATTGGCGACAGACGTTGGGTTCCTTTTTGATATACTTTGTTTGATAACAAAAGGAGAAAATCCAACATGATATTTTGATGTGTGTTCAATCTGATTTTGCAAAGTGATAGTTTTTTTTTGTCGAAACAAACTGTTGTTTTCTTGATTCAAAAACAAGGAAAAGAAATGGTATCTGAATGAATTTTGTTTTAACCAAAACGTGCTCTGATACCAAATGTTGGATCGAATTTCTAACTTGTAATCAAAATATACCAGAAATGTAAAGCTTTTATTAAATCAGAATCTGTCATCATCTTTCTGTTTTACAAATCGGTTCCTATTTATACAAAATGAAATGGTGCGACTAAGGGTCGTGTCCCTTCGTGAATTAACTAACTAAAAATAACTGTTTGTAACTGCTATTTTGTCCAAACGAATTTAAGGATTAAGCCCAAGTGATTGGGTTTCGGCCTATACACTCGATTTTAGCATACGTAAGGCCAACCCACTACTATTACTCCAGACAAATCATCATAATATTTGTCTAACGATATCAAAGATCTATTTAGGTTTACCACATTGGGCAAATGGCTGTTTTTCACGTAATTGCAGCTTAGTGCGCTTTAATACCGAAGGATGGAAGTATGAGGAATTTGCGCAGATGCGATAATTGTGTCATAATCTTGTAAAAAACAAGTTAAACTAGATTCAAGAAGGGTCGAGAAACGACCTTCTAGCCCCTACATTAAAGCTTGAAAGTCTCGAAATTTCTTGGTCTCAGTTTTCATCCAATGAAGACATGTAAGTCCATTTTTTCAAGTTATAATCATAAACAACATCTGATCTCCATAATACATGCTAATTTCTTTTACATGACATTTTGCCACTTTTTGGAAATTTCCATGGTCATATTTACTAGCCCCAATAATGGTCATTTCACATGTAATCTTGGGTTTTATTTATTCCATATGAAAAAATAAACACGTTACCATTGTGGAAGGATCTAAAAGTGTAAATGGTGTAATGGCCGAATAAGATGGTTGGAAAAGACTATTAACAATATAACATACTTCTTGGTCCATATGATTTATGTATTTTCATTCCAAGAAAAAACATGACAGTTTTTACTCATTTATGATGTAAGAATGTAACATTTTTTCTAAGCAAATCACCAAAAACAAAACTTCAATGCATTGGCTTAGTGTGTAAAAAATGTATACTTTTTTAATGTTCTATAAATGCTCTTAGTTTGTATTATTGACGATTTTTATCAATTCAAGTAATTTTGGGCAAATAAACTTGGGTTAATGGATAATCTAACCCTGTCACAAAGTGTAATTAATCAAAACTCTTAGATGATGTAGTTGCATTAACTATTTTGATACACATAATGCAGAACCTAACTGTAAGTTTTTCTAATACAAGAATACTGCAAAGCCCAGGAGTCCCGGATGTGCAGCCAGTAGCAACCGCATCAGAAAAAGCTTGAAAGTGAGATGGTGGTCAAGCTAAATTAGAAGCGAATCGAAAGAAACAATTTTCGGGTGGGAAGACCACAACGCAGACGTTGATTGGAGTATTGAAATAATTAATTTTAGGATTCTAAATGTTTAGTATGAATGCATAATTTATTATGACAATTGTTTGAACAGGAACATGAAGAGAATAACAGTCTATTTTTTTTTCAAGTATGGAATCAGTTTGCATTACACAGTCTATCAAGATTCACATCATTAGCCGACCGTATGATGAAAATGCAACGTGCTTTCTTTAATACTGTAAAGAACACAATGGCCTACACTAAGGTCGTTTCTACATTGTTGATTGTATATTAAGGTTGTTGTTAATGCTGATGAATCTGTGGATTTTGGACAGAGATGTTACTAAATGAAAAAAAAAAATTTTGACATTTAAGAAAATTTGAAGTATGTTAGTGTCGATATGTATTTAAAAGTAACTGAAAGTAGCGACAACAATAAAAACGGCTAATCTGAATTAACTTTATAACGAGAAACATAATTTAAACTATATGGAATGAGTTAGGATCCATATCCATGGTTTAAGGGAATCTAGAACAAAGGGACGATGAATATAGCAATTAATAAACTAACCATTAATAAGCTGAGATTGTTCTTGAAGCTATTATCTCAAGTATTTCTAATCTAAAGGTAATTGTGTGTGTTTGCTAGACGTTCCCAATTATCAGTATATCTGTATCCCGCTACTCTGACTCCCAAGTGGGAGCTGTTGGAAAATGGTAGTCGGTTCTGCAAGTTATACGTTATAAATACGTAAGCCTATTGGGGGCATACGTGTTAAACACATAGAGTATGTTTTACTTCACGATAATATTTAAATAGTCGTTATTTACCGTTAATTGTTTAATAAAGTATAACGAATATTTAAAATATAAACCCGAAGGACTTAAACTAACAAAACCCAAACCCGTGGGGTGCCTTTGTTTGGCCGAACCCCAAGAGGGTTCTAGTAGGGGTGTTTGGTTTGTTTATGGGGTAAAGGAGGGGGAAAAGGAAACTTTATTTTCCTTGTTGTACAAGAATTGAGTTAGGGTTAGGATCCTATATAAACCCCCACCCTACACCTTATTCTTCAATTGAATTCACTCAACAAAATCCCTAAAACCTAAAACTTGTTTTAGTTTTTTTCTCTCTCTCCCAAATCGGTAAACCGATTCACCCTTTTAGGGTTTTCGGTTTTTTCCTCCCCTTCACCGAATTCAATACCGAAACCCTCAAGGGTTTTCGGTTCACTCACTCTCACTTGGTGATCGTTTGGCGTCACTCCTAGCTCGACAAGACGTAAACCCAAATTAGGGTTTATTCGGTTTTCGGTTCTCAAACCCTAACCGAATTAGGGTATGTTTGGTTTTTGGTTAAACCCTAACCAATTTAAGGTTTATACGATTTATTGGTTTTCGATTACAAGAAGCTCACAAGGTGCGTTTGGTAATTGGTATAAGACACAAGGTGTTTGGATCGTGAGGAAGACTAGCAATCAACTCGTACTCGGTTGATGTGTTTGTGTGAGCAACCGTAGAGGCAGTAATTTAACTGCTAAACTCGTTTCAAGAACAAGATCAAGAGGTAAGTAATTATTTAATTTTATGTTATAATTATTTACTTTATTAAGTGTTAATCTATGTGCCTTAACTAGATCCATTCCGTTGCGTACTCGTAGCTAAACCGGTTACCTAGAATGTAAAATCCCAACAGTGGCATCACGAGTCAACTCGTTTTGGCATTAGGGTTACACTTTTGAATTATACCATGTATTGCATGTACACGCCTAGATTTAATTCATAGTCTTGATCTGCTGCGCTTAATATTTTATTTAATGTTTTCTTGCAAATATGGCAAAGATTATGCAAATCCTTGCCATAATTAAATAAAATTTGTAGATCTAGATCTTGATGATTTTTTGATTGCTAAAAAGGGAATAAAATTAAACTTGTTAATTTAGTGTATATGTTTCCTTTTATGAAGATCACACTATATATATAAAAGATCTTGATTTTATTTATGGTAACTAAAATTTTTTATTTTTGGAAAGTAGATCTTTTACATATTTAGTCTGATTATAAATACATATATATATATATACAAATGATAAAGTAATCATGAAAACCTAATTTCGGTGGAAAACCCAAAAAACCCAGAAAAACCAAACAAATGCCCTAAAAAAACCAAACAGATGCCCTAATTTTTTCAGGCCTAAAAATTATTTTTATCAGGAAAATATGCCTCGATTTACTCTCTGTAAAAACCAAAAAAAACCAAACAGATGCCCTAAAAAACTAAACAGATGCCCTCCCTCTCCCCTCACCAAAATCGGCCAAATATTCCCACAAGGGAATTTCGGTTCCTTCTCATCACCGAATTTCGGTGACACCCTCACAAGGGTGTTTTGATTTTCTTGCTTCTCTTTTGTTTCTCATAGAACAAGAGTAATCAAGGGTTTTCGGTTAGTTCTCCTTGTTTGACGACTACAATAACCCATACTTGAGTTTCGGTTTGTTTGATTTTCAGTACAACCAAAATTGGTGAAAACCCTTATTAGGGTTTTGGGATTTTCGGTACTAGCTATAAGGATACACAAGGTGTTTGGTTCCTGGAGATCTAGACTAGCATTTAGATGTACTTGGTTGACGTGTTGTGTGAGCAACCGTAAAGGTGGTAATTTAACCACTTTGTTTTCAAGATCAAGAGGTACGTATTCCTTACTTTATTTTATGTGTTAATTCATGATACTAAACTAGATCCATCCGCTGCGTACTCGTAGTTAATGGTTTAACTAGTTAATAAATCCCAACATTAATGACATCAAATTTTCATTTCTGTTTACTTTTCCTTTTTCTTTCGTTTAATACTCCGAATGGAATTTTTATAAAGAGAATATTTCAATCACATAATACTATGATAGTAAAAACAAGAAAGAGAAAATATACTACAACATGATTGGTCCATCACATTGCCACATCATTGTGTGGGAGTTTGTTTATATAAATTATTAGCTTAAAGACCCGTGTAACCCCGGAGGTTGTTTAAAGAATTTTTTTATAACGAATAATGTGTGTGAATAACGAAAAAAAGTAAAGAACGTAACAATGTTTCATTAATATTTGAAAAGATGAATAAGTAATAAGTCAAGCATTGGACAAACAATTGAGTTTTATAGCAATTAAAATAAGAAACGTTCATGCATTTTCGTATTCAAACTTGATGGTCTTGAAGAGTATAGTGAGACACATTGAAGTAGTATCCAAATATTTCTTCCTTGAAAATCTAACAGTTCATGCCAAAAAAAAGAATGCAAGTTAAAGTAGGTTATGATTGTAATATATAAGGTTAGAACATGTCATATGTATTGTACGTACCTCTTGAAATTTGATAATAGTCCGCGAAGCACTTCTTTGTAGATGAAATTTGTAGTGGTTTTCAAAACATTACATTCGTCATCACAAACGACAACCTTCAAACCTCGTTTGCTTTCGACTCTTGAAAGAGCCATATATACTTGTCTATGTGTGAAAACGAGACGTGTCAGGTACAAACCAAGTTTTGAAAGCGATCGACCCTGGCTCTTGTTAATTGTCATAGGAAACGAAACTGACAAAGGTGTTAGTGCAAATATTATGATATTTAATCTATACGATCCCTTTATGTTTTGGTGATTGGTATATGCTTAATCACACATACCATTTTCCATTAAAAACAGACTTAAATGACTAAAAACGTACCATAAATATATTGTATTTGTATGTTTTGCATTTGAATTGTGCAGGACACGGATATTCAAGAAAAGGACAAAAAAAAGCCAAAAACAAACAAAACCGAGCACGGAATGGAAAAGACAAAGTCAAATCGAAGCCAAAGTCAAAAAGTCAACAGGAAAGTCAACCCCGAAAAAGTCTAAAGTCAAATGAAGAACTTGAGGGACTAAAATTGCCAAACCTCAAGTTATATTACGAGAATAAAAGACAAGGGCTGAAATTGCATTCCGGGTGAAGTATAACTTTAGGGGCCAGTTCTGCCAAACCCCTAAAGTTGTATCATAAAAGGGCGAAGTTTACAATGAAGTTATATGAGATGAGGGGCCAAAGCTGCCAACTTACCCAAAACCATTTTTCCCGCCCAACAAAGCCCATATACAACTCACGGGTGTCTTCCCACCCTTTTACCCTGCAACCTCTACAACCCCTTGGGTAAGACATCTCCCCCTCCTCCACTATCACCACCTCCCCATGTATAATTGCCAAGTTGGTAATCCCACCACTTTTCTAGCTTTTCGATGGCTGTGATTGACTCAAAAGAAGCATAAAAAGAAATTGAAGGCTAGGATTTGTTTTATAATCACCTCACACAACAAGCACACTAGGGTTTTTGTCGCTACAAAGAAACACATAAGAAAGAAGAGAAGAAAGACCAAGAAATCAAGACCTTAATTCGTTTTAGTATAAATAGGGCCATTGTAACCCAAGAAAAAAAAGATAGTTCTTAGTTAAATTTCAGCTTATTTTTATGCAATTTTATTTTTCCAAGTCTTGTAACTTTAATTTTCGTCTTAATGCAAATTTAGAGTTTTTAAGTCAATTCTTAAATCTTTGTATTTCCTTTGTTAAAAGCATTACTTAATATGTTTTAAGTCTTATAAAATCATATAAGTCATTTGTTTTAACTTAAATACTAAGAAGTTAAGTAAAGTCACAGAAAATTCCACACTCAAATATACCACAGCTTATGGATGATAAGCCAGTTCTGGATGGCTTATGGACACTACTAGCTTGTTTTACACAAGCTAGAGCTTGTAGATTCTTTGTTTAACCCTGTTTTGAGCAAAGGTGTTGTAAGTCTCTCTTTTTCTTATTTTTCTTATTTACTGTAGAACTGCTTATAATGCTTATTTGTCACCTAGATTTGCTTATTTATGCTTTATCATGATGTTTAGTGCTTATCTTGCTTAGTTGCTGGTTTAAAAATAGTTTGTGTCACTTTCTTAGTTAGTACTGGTAGTATGTTTAGTTAATACTGTTGGATTGATTTAGCTTATTTAAGTGCTTATTGTTGATTAAAATTTGCGTATAAGTGTCTTATTTTGTTATTTGATAATCTATTTTTAACAAATTAGGATCAAATCAGCTTAAAATAAAAAGAAAAATGATTTTTGAAAACTTTAAGGGGTGTTTGGAACAAGCAGTACTAACCCATAGTTAGTACTGCTGGTTCTATTTTTGGGATTTTTAAAGCTAGCAGTACTAACTCAAAGCTAGCAGTACTAACTCCAAGTTAGTACTGGTAGTTAAAACTGTTAGTACTGTTGGTTCATTATTGCTTATTAGCTTATTATTTCTGCTTATTTAAGATTTCCTTAGCTTTTTAGAGTAGATTAAGCCCATTTTCGTTTACTGTCTTTAGTAGAGCTTATTTAAGCTTATTCGCCTTTTCAAAGCAATTTTAATAGTTTATCAGTTTGTAGCTTTTTAGCTTATTTGCCATTTTAGTTTATTCTAGTTGCTTATTCTTATGCCTGAGTGCTTATTAGGGGTAGTTAAATATCTGTTTTAGCCTATTTGCTTATTTCTTGTTTCATTGTGTTTTGTTAAAGCTAGCAGTACTAACTCAAAGCTAGCAGTACTAACTCCAAGTTAGTACTGATAGTTAATACTGTTAGTACTGTTGTTAGTACTGCTGAGTTTCTCCTGCTTAACTTAGTTTAATTGCTTGCTGAATTTGCTTATTTAGAGTTAGTCTAGCTTATTTGGTTTGTCTTAAGCTTATTTGAGCTTATTTGTGTCTTAGTATAAAAGTTTTAAGTGTTTTTACCATTCCTAGCCTTTATGCCTGCTCTAGCTTATTTTCCTTGCTTATCTTTTCGTGCATTTGCTTATTAGGTTTAGTGCCCAATCATATCCTTGTCATATTCAAACATCGATTATCAATTCGTCATTCGATTTTCCATTCAAGCCTCGTTGGGACATAACGACCCGGAAATATTCTATACTACTTCCGGTTTTATTGATTTTGTGGATTTTGATCCTTGTTATATATTTATATTTATTTATATTTATTTATATATAAAAAGGAATAAGAATTCGCGAGTCAATTTTTGGCGCCGTTGCCGGGGAGGCTGTAAAACGATTATCGTTACGTTTGACAATGTGTGTTTGAATTTGTGAATATTTTCTTCTATAAAAATATAAAAAGTACAAAAATATTTTTCATTTTCTTTTATTAGTATAATTATCATATAAAAACAAAAGAAAAACCAAAAATATAAAAACATTGTCCATAAAAAAGAAATAAAATTCACAAGTTGGTAAAAATACCAAAATATAATATTCTCAATTGAGGTATTATCATAATAAATTCCGGTGAACTTGTTGGTTCCCAAATCGAACAAAAGATTTAAAAACTTGCCATTTGTGTCTCTTACGACGTACGGCTCACCTCGATTTGATTAACAAACTAAAAATCGGAATAATTGATTGATGGTTTAGGTATCATATTCGATAGATTATATGTTTGGTAAGCGTTTGACCTACAAGATTATCGTACTACCTTGATAATGAAATGTTCCCCTGTTCATATACATTTACCTTATAAGAATCATTAATAGTAGAGTTGTGCGAATGATGCATAAAATTTTCTTTGTATTTTATATTAATATAACATTATAGTAACGTACAGTCTTTAATATGAACAGTATATTGAATCATGTAAGCATATAGTATACTTAACTAATGCATATTACTTTGTGTACTGTTTGTCCCGTATAAATATCCTTTTTATGAATGCAATGTTTGAAAACGGTTATAGTCCAGCAAAACATTTGATCTGGTTCTCTATAACCTTGGCTCTGATACCAATTTGTAACACCCCCAAATTGGGTCGCAGCGGAATAAGGATATCTGGGGCGTGTTACTTCATAGATCAATAACACAAGATGTATATAGAACGACCAAAAAGTCGTTTAAAACTGATACATTGGAATTAAAGTAGTTTTTGTTTCTTTAGCAAGCTTAACTTGTACACTTGTTCAAAATACAAAGATTTCTAGCCCATAACAGTTATACAAAATGTAATGCGACAAAATCTTTAATGCATGGATATCCAATCAATAACCAACCATGTATCCCTGGCATCCTCGTGCCCTATTGACACCTGAAAACATTGCTTTTAAAATGTCACAAAAAATAAATCGTTGGTGGATGTATTGGTTAGTAATTTAATATGCAGGACGCAAGAATTTCCCCGTGATATAGCAAAAATGACAGACATTTAATAAAAATCCGATTACGTTTTCCTAAGCTCATGACACTGAAGCTCGACAATTATATTCGCAATAATAAATATTGCTATTCTGCCCGATTAGATGTTCAACCCTAAACATCCCGAATCGACTTGCTATAAAGTTTTTTTCGGTGTTAGCTAATCACCCAGATAGGGCGAGGTCATATCCTTAAATAGGGACCTATTCTTAACATCCGCGCTCACATTAATGTAATTCACAACTAATTTTGTAACTTAACAGTCCATGATAAGGGCTCATCTTGGATTATCGCTACTTAGGAAAAACTCGTAATCAATATAAATTATACAATTGCGTCCAAGTTATAATAACAAAGCTGTTCTACCCCAAAGTTATAAATAATTGAAATAGTTATAAAAAATGTGGGGCTTTAAACTCACCTCGATTACTGATAATCATTATCACAGATAGACACGTCACGTAAAATGATCGAATGCAACCTATATGTACAATAGGTCGTTTATAACTTTGATTAACTAACATCATATACAAGTATATGTTAGTTACATCATACTATCGTTGGGCTATCATAAATTCTAGAGGTCCATGTAGTGACGTATGAGGAGTTAGGACACTTTAATCGTAAATCCAACACAATACTCGTCGATTTTTTTTTTAAAACGCCACCGAAGAGGCCTCATTATGAAACTCCCTAGTAATATAGTACTTTGATAACCACATATAATTCTATATAGCTTCATCACCGTTTATTTGTAATTTAAAAATCGTTGTTATAGAGTGAAAACGTTTATAATTATCGTTTTCGTAAAACTAGCATAACTTTCCCGTTTTAAACCCGTTTCTCGCGTTTCTTACGTCTTGTCTTCGTTTTAGGAACGAAGTTTTTCATAATTTGGCATCTACCTGTGTGAACAGTAACTTTTACTGTTCACACCAGAACCTAAATATATTTATATAGTTTTTGTTATCGTAAAACCCGTAAATATCGTATTTTCTTCGTTATAGTTCCGTTTTTAACGATTCTTTCGAGTATGTTCTCGTAATTGAAATTTCTATTGATTTATGAGGTTTAAAAAAATAAAAGTTTCTGTCATGAATAGTAACTTTTATAAAAATTGTTTTATAAAAGTATTAATTGTCGTAAACTCGCGAAATTCATAATTCATTCGTTATTAATCAAAAAATTACGATTTTTATCATTTTGGAATCCTAAAAATATGTATAATCTAATAAAAATATCAAACCTTCTGTTAGTAGAAGTTTTATAACTTGTTTTTATAAAAGTTATTTTATAAATCCGTTTAATTAACGTATAACTCGTAATTAGCGTATCTTTTTCGTTATTAATCCGTTTTTCGAGTTTCTTATCTTTTTTGGAATCATCATGAGACGTATTATTTCTATAAAATGTCAAACCCACTGTTTGGATTTCAAATCCAAACAGCCCCTTTTGTGTCTTTTATATAATTAATTATATACTTGTTTTATACATACTTTTTAACAATTTAAAATACCACAATTACTATGTAACTCATAATATACTTATGTCATATATATTATATAGTCCAAGATCCATAATTTGTCCATCAGTCCAAGATTACAAGTTCATAACTTCACATAAAATCATAACTTTCCTTAATTAACTTTTAATCACTAGTTTATACTTAAACATTTTCCACTTAAACCAACATGTTAACATACTTAAAATCTCATTATTCCATGATATTACCAATCACATATCATATGAAAAAGTGTTAAAAATCATAATCATAAGCAAGTTATTCATTTAACATGTTTAAAACCCTAAATGGTGATTTAACTATATAGAACATATATACTTATAAAAATGAGAAAAGTAAAGACATAAAGGTTTATAGATAACCTCAAAGTGATGTATGATGATGAGAAATACAATCTAAACCCTTGTTTAGATTTTTAAACCAAGCTTGCAAGATTTGGACCCTTAATTTTTCCAAGAACCCTAATTTCACTTTCTTTGCTTCAACACTTGAAAATACTTAACCTAACCTTCAAACCATCTTAGTAGGTCTTAGATATGTTGTGTGTATGATTGTATAAGTGGTAGAAAAATTTGTATGGATTGAGTGGGAAGAGTGTTTTGAGCCGTGGGCTTCAAAGGAGAAAAAGGGAAGAGTTTTGATCTTTTTTTCTAAGTGTTATGTGTTATGTTTTTCTATCTCTTGCATTGTATAAGTAATACATGTGTAGGACTAGTCAAGGAGACATAGGGAGGGTCTTAAGGAAGTCCTAGTCTTGGTCTTTGGTCAAAACTTGGAGACTAAGGGTTGAATGTTCCCTAAATGAGACATAATCTCATGAAAATAAGGAGATGTGTTCTCTATGATATTTTCTTTGCATTTTTGAGTCCAAATCCGGCTATGAATGCATATGTATGATATATTTTTGTAATTTTTATGTATTGGGTATAAATGTGGGTATTTGTTGAAGCGTAGAAAAGTTTTGGTGGTTCCGGGTATGCCTAAACGTATTTTATCGCGAAACGTACACACTTTACGTAACCGATAAAAATAAAATAAACAAAGACCATAATTATTCTCAAAATAATTATTTAATACTTGATTGATGTAAACATTTAATCGTTTGATGCCCGTTTACATTGAACGCTAATTTTTAGCGTACGCGATTTAACTTAACGTTTACGATTTAAAAGTAAATGCGTACAATACAAAAGATACATTGTGGATTTATTGACGACGTCAATGACCCTAAAACACGGGGTGTTATATATACATATAACATAGCAGCTCACAAGGGAATGTGTTCGATTTTGTAATTCATTCGAGCCACTCAGATAGGGTTTATATATTTTTTGTGAAGACACTCAATTTGCACAAACATAATCTAGACCGCTACCATATGCTTGTACTTGACACATAAACATGACCGAAGGGCAAAACTTGATACTGATGAGGGATAATAGCATATACAAATCTTTATATGCCAGAACTTAAGCCTTTATTTCTTTGTATATCTAATATTATAATATTTATATATATTTATATCATATATTTATATTATAATTATATGTCATATATATATTTATATATATATATGTATATATATATCTTATACATATATATTACACCACATATATATATATATCACACAAATTATATATATATATACATACATATATATATATATATACATATATATATATATATTTACTAGCTAAGGCTTGGCACAAAACTTTTTTCAACTTTAACTTCTTCACTTAGGTATTTCAGTAACTTGCAAGCACATGAACTTGCGGAATTAATAACATATGATTAATCAGTCTCCGATCTAGTAAATGATGATCAAACACAAGTTCTAGAGCTTCTAAATTACCGGCTCACTCAAATATAATTATCAACCAATACCACTGTTCCAGAAAAGGCAAAAATATACATATACACAGCCGTAACGACGGATGAGACACATGCAATTGCATTCAATCCTTAACTCGAACAAGCTAAACGTATCAATTATCTTAGGTACCAAAGGTGGGTACCTGAATATTTTTAAGGCTTATAATTCTTACAATTTAGTAGACTAGGTTGCGCTAGTTATAATGTCAATCCGAGTGGACTTGCCTTACTAAGAGCATTTTTTATTTTGAAAGCATATGTATATTAAAATTGAGATTTTTATTAAAAATTTGACAGGGAAAACATGGAGGGATATGACTAATTTTTCCTATTTGGCTCCCCTCCACACTTAAGTTGAACATTGCCCTCAATGTGATAATTGATAAACTAGAGAATATGGAAAATTAAGGGAAAATGGTACTTCCCAGGCATAGAGATATATAGCTGCGAGAGAGCTATCCTTGATTAAACTTCATAATTTTCTAATCTTTATATTACATGCATAAAAGTAAACACACAAAAACATAAAAAAAAGAAAATATTTTTGGGTTTTTTTAGAAAAATAAATAAAGGATACGAATGGAGTTGTATGGTGGAGGGACTCCTCCACACTTAAGTAAAGCACGGGTTGCCTCTCGAGAAGAGCTTAATTTTTAAGAGAGTCGTTTGCTAGACTCTTGCTTTTGGAGTTCATTCTTTGGGAAAGAAGGGAGTGAATGCTTCCCTTTTGTCATTATAATCTTCTTCTTCATGATATAGTTTAAGTCGATGACCATTAACAATAAATGTTTTTCCATCTTTTCCAAATAGTTTAACATATCCGGATGGATATTAATGTTTTACTACGTATGGTCCTAGCCAGCGAGATCAGAGTTTTGGCTGTTTGAATTTATACTTTTAGTTAAAAAGTATAACCTTGTTTCCTTGTTTGAATGATTTTCTCATTCTTAGTTTTCTATCATGCCAAACTTTGGTTCTTGCCTTGTATAGTCGAGAGTTCTCATAGGCTTGGTGTCTAAGTTTGTCTAATTCGTGTAACTGAAACATTCATTTTTCACCAGCAGCGATGAGATATGGGTTACAATTCTTAAGTGCCCAGTATGCACGGTGTTCAATTTCAAATGGCAAATGGCAGTTTTTTTCCATATATTAGTTTGTACGGTGTTGTTCTAGTTGGTTTTTTGTAAGCAGTGTGAAAAGCCCATAGAGCGTCATCAACTTTTCTTGACTAAATAGCAGGATTGTCTTTAACAGTCTTTTCAAGAATTCTTTTGAGGGATTTGTTTGTGTTTTCAACTTGACCACTTGTTTGACGGTGGTATGATGTAGAGAAACGGTGACTAACTCCATATCTCTTCATACTTTTCCATTATCTTGTTACAGAAGTGAGTACCTCAGTCGTTTATTAGAGCTTTAGGCATTTTGAAACGGCAGAATAGTTTCTTTAGAAAAGTAACAACAAGTTGGGCATCATTGTTTGGTAAAGCTTGAGCTTCGGCCTATTTAGATACGTAATCGACAGAGACAAGAATGTATTCAAACTTATGTGATTTTAGGAACGGTCCCATGAATTCGATACCCCATATATCAAAAATTTTGCATACTTGAATGTTGGTTAAGGGCATCTCATCACGTTTTGATATATTTCCCATCTTTTGGCATGCTTCACAAAGTTAGACTAGAGTATGAGCTTCTTTTATGATTGTCGGACAGTAAAAACCTGAATCTAGGACCTTTTTAGCGGTTACGTTTGGTCCATAATGTCCACCGATTGGTCCATGGTGACATTGATCTAAAATGGTTCGTGTTTCTGGTCCAGATACACAGCGTCTGATCATATCATTAGAATATACTTTGAAAAGATAGGGTTCTTCCCAAAAGTAGTGTTTGAGGTCAGAGAAAAATTTGTTCTTTTTTTGGTACGTCATCCCTTTTGGTATAATATCACCCACTAAATAGTTTGCAAAGTCTGCGAACCATGGTTCATCTCTGGTATTAATTTCCATAAGGGTTTCTCTAGGAAAGTTGTCGTCAACTTCACTGTCATCACTTGTCTCGTTATTGTCAATTCGAGATAAGTGATCGGCAACAACATTTTCTGTACCTTTTTTATCTTTGATTTCTATATCGAATTCTTGTAGGAGTATAATCCATCGAATAAGACGGGGTTTTGCGTCTTGTCTTTTAAACAGATGTTTAAGAGCTGAGTGATCAGTGTGAACAATTGTTTTTGATAGTATAAGATAGGATCTAAATTTGTCAAATGCAAAAACTATAGCTATAAGTTCTTTCTCGGTTATGGTGTATTTTTGTTGAGCTGGGTTGAGAGTTTTGCTTGCGAAGTAGATTGGGTGAAAGTTTTTATCATCTTTTTGACCTAAGACAGCTCCAACTGCGAAATAACTTGCATCACACATAAGTTCAAACGGAAGATTCTAGTTTGGGCTTACGATCATAGGAGCACATGTGAGTTTCTATTTTAATAATTCGAATGCTTTTGACAATCATCATTGAATTCGAATGGAGTATCTTTTTCGAGTAGCTTAGTTAGAGGTCGGGTAATTTTTGAGAAATCTTTAAAAATCGTCGGTTAAAACTGGCATGTCCTAGAAAGCTTCTAACACCTTTGATGTTAGTAAGGGGTGGAAGTTTTGAGATTATGTTTATTTTTGCTTTGTCGACTTCAAGTCATGCACTAGATACCTTGTGTCCAAGCATAATTCCTTCTTTGACCATAAAGTGACATTTTTCCTAATTAAGGACAAGATGAGCATCTTTACAACGCTGGAGCATTTTATCGAGGTTGGTTAGGCATTTGTTGAAAGAGTTTCCAAAGACGGAAAAATCATCCTTGAATACTTCTACTGATTCTTTAATCATGTCATGAAAGATTGCAAACATGCACGTTTGGAATGTAGCTGGATCATTACATAATCCGAAAGGCATTCACCTATAAGCGTATGTATCGAAGGGACATGTGAATGTTTTTTTTCTTGATCTATAGGATCGATAGGAATTTGGAAATATTTAGAAAACCATCAAGGAAACAAAAATATTTATTTCATGCGAGTCTTTCCAACATTTGATCAATAAACGGCAAAGGAAAATGATCTTTTGCGGTTGCTTCATTGAGTTTACAATAATCGATGCATACTCGCCAACCTGTAAATGTTCTTGTTGGGACAAGTTCATCATTTTTATTTGTGACTACTGTAATACCGCCTTTCTTTGGTACACAGTGAATAGGACTGACCCAAGGACTATCGGCAATTGGATAAATAATACCGGTATCCAAGAGTTTCACGAACTTTTTCTTAACAACTTCCTACATATTTGGATTTAACCTTCTTTATTTTTAGACAACTGGTTTTTTGTCATCCAAAAGTTGTATCTTGTGTTTGCAGAATGATGAACAAATACCAGGAATGTTTGTTGCTTTCCAGGCAAATGCTTCTTTATGTTATATAAGGACAGATATAAGTTTGCTTTTGTTTTGAGCAGAGAGTTGAGATGATATGATTACAGGAAGAAAAGAGGGTTCTTCCAGAAATACATATTCCAAGTTATCAGGAAGAGGTTTGAGTTCGAGATCCATAGGAGGTTCCTCGAAAGATGTCTTAACTTTATAATCTGTGTTGATGGTGATCTTCTCAAATTTCGGTTCTTCTTCATCTGACTTAGAGTCATAGTCTTCATTTGAAGCCATTGCAATGAATTTATCGAATTCAAAAAAGATTTCTTCTTCGAGAATGGTTCCTTCGATGGAATAAAGGATTTTGCTTCCTTCGTTTAGTAGAGCGTCAGAATCTTCTTCTAATATTTCATCGATCATATCGATGCTAAAACATGTACCATCTTTTAAATAAGAGTGTTTAATGGCAGAGTCAATATTAAAGATCATTCGTTCAGTCCGAACTCCAAGATTGAGTTGTTTCTGTTTAACTTGAATTACTACATCAGTAGTGTGAAGAAAGGGTCATCGCAAGATGAGAGGAACTTTGTTATCTTCTTCCATTTCGAGAATAATGAAATCGGCAGGGAAGGTGAATTTACCAACTTCAACGAGCATATTTTCAGCTATTTCAACAAGGTATTGGAATGACTGGTCGGCTAATCTTATGCTCATTTTGGTAGGCTTAAGAGTTTCGAGAGATAGTTTTGCATATCAGGAATATAGCATAAGGTTAATGCTAGCACCAAGGTCGGCTAAAGCATTATAGGAGAAAGTTTTATTAAAGTTGCACGGAATAAGGAAACTTCCAGGGTCTCCAAGTATAGGTGGAACTTTGTTTTGAATCATTGCGGAACTTTCATCGCTTAGAAAAGTGGCAAAAACTTGTTCGATTTTGTGTTTGTTTCTTATTAGTTTTTTGAGAAATTTGCCATAGTTAGGCATTCCGGCTAAGACATCGACAAGAGGTACGTTGATTCGTACAGCTCGGATCATGTCGAGGAAATTTTCGTGCTGGGCTTCCATTTTTCTTTTCTAAGGCGTTGAAGATATGGGATTTTTGGTTTGTATGGTTTGGGTAACGGTGTTTCTTTGACTGGTTTTGGAGGTTGAGATTTTGGTTGTGGTGTAGGTTCATCTTCTTCATCATCACTATCGAAGTTGATAGGGGTTTTAGAATTGTTTTGTTGATCATTTGGGTTATCTGGTGGATCATACGATTTACCACCTCTTGTGAATACGACATTCACATGCTCATTACGAGATTACGATGGTTGATAGTCTTTAGAGTTGTTACCTCGTGGGTTTAGTTGAGTGTTGCTCGGAAGAGATCCAGAAGGTTAACCAGATTGCTTGTCAGCGAGTTTGTCGAACTTAGTTTCAAGGTTTTGGATTGAAGCTTGATGATTTTTTGTTACTGTTTCGAGTTGAGTTTTGAGGTCCATGAATGTTTCTTTGACAAAAGCGTTGGTTAATTGCTGAGATTTCATGAAATCATTGAATTATCTTTGAAGATCATAGGATTTATCATTAGTGTTGGATCGGTAGTTGTATCAGTTATAATCATTCCGTCCGCTTGAACGCCAATTATCACGATTTGAGTCTCGGTCGCGGTAATCATTGTAAAAATAAGTCTTACGGAAAGTTTGCATAAATTTAGCTTCTTCTTCACGAGACATAGGTATGTCATCATTGTCAAGATCGGGTGTTGGTTGTTTGCACGAGATTGGAGTTCTTTGTAGTGAGCATCTATTTTTATGGTCATGGCATCCATTCGGGCCATAATTTTGTCAGTGTCAGAATTACTATTACCTTCATCGGCAAAAGCAACGATTTTCTTAAGAGATGATTTGGTTTTTTGATTTTTAGCCAAGTCTAGCTTGAGTAAGACTTTATCTTCAAGAAGCTGATAAGCTTGATTTGGTGTTTTATAGAGGAAAATACCATCGACTGTGGCATTTTGAACTTCTTAGGTTATTTCGTTGAGACCATGGTAAAATATTTTGATAATATTGCCTTTGGACAGATTTTGACCATGGCAATTTTTGAGCATTTCCTTCATACGAAGCCAAGCATCGGTTAGAGATTCATTTTCATGTTGAGAAAAAGCACGGATTTCTTTGAGGAGTCGGTCGAAAAGAGCTGGGGGAAAGAATCGGCTAATGAAAGCGGTTCGAAGTTCGTCCTATGTTTCAATAGTTCCTTCGTTCAGTTCGTCCAGCCATGTTTTTGCTTCTCCAGTGAGTGATAGGGGAAACATCATTAGGCGGACAGCTTCATTCTCGGTATCTATGTATTTAAACATATCGCAGATTCTAAGGAATTCATGAATGTGTTTATGAGGATCGGTTTTGGTTCTTTCATCAAATTGGTTTCCTTTGACGAGAGTCAAGTGGTTACCTTTAATGGCAAATTCATTTGTGGTTTCAGGAATAATGATTGCAAAACCAAGAGTTGGAGCGACAACACGTCGGCAGCCCACGTAGGTACATGGGTTCATCATCCATTAGATCGTAATTTCGAAGAATATCAAGAAAGTGATGGAAGTAATTGATGTTGAGAATTGGCGGATAGACAATTCTCGGGTGTTGAGGTGGATTATTTCTTTGATCGAATAGAACTCTTCTATTTTGTCGACGAAGTCTTCGATTCAGAGTACGTTCGGGTTCAGGTAATGGTTCAACAAGTTCAAAATTAGAAGCACGTGTATGCATCCAAAGAAGTTAGGTTAGTTTGCTAGAAAACTATACGGCGATTTTTGAAA
Organism: Tanacetum coccineum; assembly: GCA_026074375.1. Taxonomy (NCBI): domain Eukaryota; kingdom Viridiplantae; phylum Streptophyta; class Magnoliopsida; order Asterales; family Asteraceae; genus Tanacetum; species Tanacetum coccineum. Next base: position 39,182 of record BQNB010001540.1, on the reverse strand, counting down.
AAGAGAAGGAGTTAAAATAATTTTCCAGAGTTGACTACAGAACAACTTAAAAATCCCCAGCAGCGGCACCAAAAACTTTGATGTGTTTCAAAAGCTTTAAATTTGTAATGACTGAATATACCAATTTTATTATAGGGTATCACACGGGTAAAAGTATAACCCACGTATATAGTATAATCTTTTTAGGTAAGACCATGCCGTCCACAGGGATTTGAGTAGTGTTCAATAATCAAAAACAAAATAGACTTTAACAATTTTAAAAAAAACTTTTATTTTACCAATGATAATGAAGATGACTACTCGGATAGTTGAAAATAATTTATAAGTAGTGGTAATGATTAAGACCTCCGAGAAGGAACTTTTAACTTATAAAAAGGATTTCTCGTTAGAAAACGTTTTCACAAATTAACTTAATTAACTTAAGACTTATATTTAGTTGGATAGACCAGATGTGTCACTCAAATGATCCAGTTAACTTATCATATCAAAGCTTATTTTGTTTATCAATTTATGAAAGTGGATTTCTCGACACAAACGATAAAGACCATAGACAAATCTTTAAATCCATATAGATCATAACGGGTCTTTCGACCTATACCGATATGATTATGTAATCTAAATTGATAAGCAAAACTGACAAGATAGGATATATTAGGGGTGCAACATAAGCTTGAGATTAATGAGATCACAATCATACCAAACACTTATTCATTATCATAACTTCACCGAGTAGTCATGAGATTATTAGCCTCTCATGGCTATGTAGTTCATAACATAACTTGATTCAACAAGAAACTTCATTATTTTAATAAACTAGGATGATGTTCTTTTTCGTTCTTGGTTGTTTGATCTTGAATCTTCAAAAGGTGTGGTGTTTATGCTTGAGAAGGATAAATAATGAAGTTTATTATTTTTCATAAAGCGTAAGCTGATGGTGTTCTTTTTTGTTCTTGGTTGCGACTGGTGGGGGAGTTGTACCTGGGTTTAACCTTGTGGGCCTTCCTCTTAGTGCCATTTTCTTAAATCACAAGAAAACATAATACCCGTTAGATTCCAAAAATCTTAACCATAACCCGATGTATACATAATAAATAAAACAAGATCACAACATATGGTGAAATACACAACAGTATTGAAATTAACAAATCGACATTCATTCATAATAAATTCGATTTCATATAAAACATAATCCATCCTTTCCATATATAACTTGGGAAAATAATACATGATTGGTTTAAATACAAACGATCACAACACTTAGGTTACAACACAAAATAACCTAAAGCCATACTAGCCGAGATATACTCGTAATACTTAGTAGGCTGTACAAAGTAGGCCGATAACATGACAAAAGATTAAACAGGAGTAGCTGAGACAAAACAAATGATCTATACAGGTCTGCTAGCTGGAATAACCCATAATACTTAACAGACTGTATAGTTGCTACAGTCTATAATCCAGTCTAAGACGCTAATGGCCTCTTGGTAGCTTCTGGCTCTGCAGGATCCTTAGTAGGTCCTGCTGGTCTTGAAGCCGCGATCATCTGTGTCTTGAGGATCTTACTATCTTTAATGCCTCCACTAACTGTCTCTGTCTTTGATAGTCTGCTTTCAGCAAATCTGAAATCACCGACTGTCTCCTACGGTCTGCTGCCTGTAACTCAGTGATCTCGGACTGCTGAGCCATGACCGTAGTCGAAGTGTACAAGTGATTTGCCCTCGGAAGTATCTGATGAGATCCATCGATGTGCCCTAGCGGCACGAGCTAGTCTGGCCTTCTCCTCCATCAGTATGGCAGTGCGTCGTTATGGAATTGACTATCACTGTATAACATGTTGACCCGGGCTCTAAGTAGAGTCGGTCATACCGTAGCATCATCCAGCTGGGAATATATGACTCATCCTCTGGTCAACAGTTAGTAGCCAACTCAATAACTCTCTGATTGACCCCCTCTAGGGTGGTCGGTTCAATCTCTTGGATGGCTACTACAAGGTCATCCCATGTATCTATAATACCATAGCCTAACTCTCTAGTCATCTGGCATCCTGGAGCGGCATCTTGCATATCAGCAAATCCATAAAGGTCTACCCTAGCTGTGGTAGGTCCAACCTGCCTAGCAGTACCAGCTGCCGAACTCTCCCCGACCTCGTATCCGGAACAGGTTCAGTTCGGACACGGCCTTTACAAAGCAGGTACAATATTCTCAGGCATCCAGTTCATGAACAGGAGATGGTAGTGCATTCCCTATATGTCTGAATCCCAGGCAGCTCGGGAACCGAGATCCCTCAAACATATGTAGGGCTATTGGGTGGATGTGATGGTATAGGTATGGTGGTGAGGGTATCTGAGCGAAGTGGTGATGAGTATGGAGACGAGAGGTGTTGGTGGTGGAGTAGGTAGGGCTTAACAATCTATCAGCAACTTCCCTCGGAGAGGAAAACAGGTGCCTGGCGCCTTGAGAGGTCGGTATGGACATTGACTAGCCGTGACGCGATTAAGCAAGGTAGGGTTTATGGTTCAGTGAATAAGCATCAGCTGCAGGTCGGAAGGGAGGCTAAGTGCTCCTCCTCCTCTGCATCATCATCATCATCAGATGACTCCTCATCATCCCTGTCGTCTCCTCTGTCAGCAGGATAGTCGGCTGGATCCTCCTCAGGATCCTCCTCATCATCCTCCTCTGGGTCCTCCTCAGGTCTCGCTTGTTTTCTTTTTATGTCTTTTTATTGTTATTTTTGTGCTTTTCGTTTTTGTTTCGGACTCCAAGGTATATACCCTGGTGACTCAGGCGTAGTGAATGTCAGCAGCAGGCATTGGCTGCTCCTCAGCCGGGAATACCTCATCGTCCACCTGGTAAGAACTTCGGGTAAACAGGCTCCGGAACAAATGGTATGTAAATAGGTGAAGGTGGTGCCTGCTCTGGCTCCTCAGGGCCAGGCACGTAATCTGGAGACGGTGGATCCTGAAAAATAGGTCCTTCGGCTCCTGGTGATCCTATGTCAGATAGGTCCTCATATGGGCTGGATATCTCAGTATACGTAACTGTAGAATCTTCCGAATCCGACATGCTCGAAACTGAAAAATCAAAAGTGACTTATATAAGTATATTAATATAAGACTATTATCCTTATATACGTAATATATTATAAACACGTATATCAATTATGCATGTATATAGCCTAACCGACTAATGCAACAATTTGTATATGAATACCCCGTAAAAACCCTTTTGTATGTATGCAATGTTTGAAAACGGTTATAGTCCAGCAAAAACATTTTGACCTGGTTCTCTATAACCTTGGCTCTTGATACCAATCTGTAACACCCCCAAAATGGGTCGCAGCGGAATAAGGATCCGGGGCATGTTACTTCAAGATCAACAGCACAAGATATATATAAGAACGACACAAAAGTCGTTTAAATTGATACATTGGATTTAAATAAAAGACATATTACAAAAGCTTATAGCTTTACTTGTTCTTTGTTTAATATTACAAAAGATAACATAGATTTCCCAAAACATGATGCACATAAATCTTTAATAGTGCAATCCAAAACATAATCCAATGCATCCTTGGCACCTCGTGCCTATTGACCTCCTGAAAACATTGCTTAAAACGTCAACAAAATTGTTGGTGAATTCATAGGTTTATGTATTTAAATTATGCAGGACCACAAGACTTTCCCGTGATGTTACAACATATGCCAACAATCACAAAACCAGATTACTGTTGCACTAAGCTCATGACACTGAAGCTCAACCTGTATTTTGTTATTTTAGCAGTTATTTTGCCCGTACAGATGTTGTAACCAGCAACATCTAAGTCCGACATGGTCAACGTTCATTCCCGGTGATAGCTAATCACCCAAACGGGGAGGTTAATCCCAATAGATCTATTTATAACATTCGCGCTCACATAATGCAATTAACAACTACATCATGCAATTGACAGTTCATGAAAATGGGCTCAGGAGGGTTATCGCTACTTAGGCAAACACATAATCAATATATTTAAAACACTTGCGTCCAATTTATAAAACAAAGCATGTTTCCACCCCAAATAATAGTAAATTAGTAAAACTGTAAAAGTGCGAAAACGAGGTATATATTCGAGGTATAAAAATCCAGCATTTGTTAAGTTAGTAGTTTCTGTGAGGATTTTAAAATGATATTTGCGGCACTTTCGAGTCCGTTTCGGACTTCGGCCGAAACATGAAAGTCGTTCGGAAGGTCGTTTTACTTCCCCGCGAGGTTCTTTAAGTCTAAAAGGAAAAGTTGGAACCCCATGCGGATGGGACCTTATGCCTCAATGGCAGGAGTTGGCTACCTTGTTATGGTGATTTGCGGACGGTGATCATGTACGAGTCCCACAAATCAAAATACTCTATACATCTGGGTTTCGACAAAATGTACCAAGATATGAAGAAACTATATTGGTGGCTTAATATGAAAGCCGACATCGCCACCTATGTTAGCAAGTGTTTGACCTGTGCTAAGGTCAAGGCCGTATAAATAATAAATATATGAATCCTATGTATGGTCTTGGTATGCCGTATAACACCCTGTGTTGTCAAATCATTGACGACGTCGATAAATCTACTATTTATTTCTAGTGTTGTACGCGTTTGCTTGTGATTTCATGAATTAAGTTTAAATCGCGTAGGCTAAAAATTAGCGTTCAATGTAAATGGGCATCAAACGATTAAATGTTTACATCGATCAAGTATTAAATAATTATTTTGAGAATAATTATGATCCTTGTTTATTTTATTTTTATCGGATACGTAAAGTGCATACGTTTCGCGATAAATTAAGTTTAGGCATACCCGGAACCACAAAAATAATTCTACGCTTCAACAAATACCCACATTTATACCCAATACATAAAAGTTATAAAAATATATCATATGTATCATACATATGCCGAATTTATAGCAATGTATACAATGAAATATAAGAAAAAAATCTTCCAAGTAGTCTTTGTACTTCCTATCTCCATTAAGCACACCCATACCATGTTTTCTTGACCAAAGACCATGACCAAGTTTTCCTTAAGATCATGAACCTTGTATTGGACTACTATTGCACCTTTTGACCACCTAGTACCCATATAATAAAAGTATCATGCAAGAGATAACACATAGAACTCAAAACACTTAGCTAAAATCACAAAATTCCTCCCTTTGGCTCTCCTTTAGGCCACGGCTCAAACACCCCTTTCTAGTAAATCCATACCAAATTTTCTATCACCTATACACACCTACACACATCATATCTAAGATATTTTAAGATGGTTCTAAGCATTGGTTAACCATTTTAAAGGATTAAGCAAGAAAAGAGAAGTTAGGGTTTTCATTTGGAAACTAGGGTTTTCTTGGTTATAATCTTGGGTTTAAGGTCTAAACAAGGGTTTAGCACTTATTTGTCATCATCCTACATCATCTCATTAAGGTTATCTTAAGCCCTTAACTTTTCATTTATATGATTATATGCATATGTGATGTTTATGTAGTGAAATCACCATTAGGACATGTTTAACTTGTAAACTTGGACATTTCTTGTAAATATAGTTTTATGAACTTATACACATGTTGTATGGATGGTAATATGAAGTTATAAATGGATACATAAGTATTTTACAATCTTAATTAAGCTTAAAAAGTGTTAATGCAAATTAGGGTTTTAAAAGATCACTTGATATGTTTCAAGTAAAAGTATGATAAATAACATGTTAACCTTGTTTATGAGCTTTTAGTCATGATATATGAACACTAAAATAAAGTCATAATGGAAGTAAAAGACTTGTACACTTGTGGTTATGATGTAAAAGTGGTTATGGATGAACTTGTAGTAAAAAGTTACTTATGGAGATTATGGTTTAAAAATATTGTTAAGGACTTAATGACTTGGACATGTTTTTATAAAATAGTACGACTCATGACGATTCCAAAAAGGTAAGAAACTTGTCAAACGGATTAATAACGAAAAAGTTACGTTAAAAACGAGTTATACGTTAATTAAACGGAGTTTATAAAATAACTTTTATAAAACTTATATCAAACAGCTAGTTTGATATTTTTAACAAATAATACATATTTTTAGGATTCCAAAATGATAAGAATCGTAATTTTTCAATTAATAACGAACGAGTTATGAATTTCGCGAGTTTACGACAATAAATAATTTTATAAAAAGTCATAGCTGTTCATGACAGAAAGTTATATTTTTGTAAACCTTATAAATTGATAGGATTTTCAATAACGAGAACGTCCTCGAAAGAATCGTTAAAAACGGAGCTATAACGAATAAAATACGACATTTACGGGTTTTACGACAACAAATACGATTTAAATAAAACTCACGTCTGATGTGAACAGTAAAAGTTACTGTTCACCAGAGGGTCAAAATATGGAAATGGGGACAAATTATGTTAACTCGTCCCCTAATACGAAAAGCTGTGGGATAAGAAACGTCACTAAATCGGGCTTAAAAACGCAAAAGTTATGCTATATTTTCTTAAAGCGGATAATTTAAACTGTTTTTACTAATTAAACGTAATTTTACAAAACCATTAGTTGGTGATTGAGCTATATTAGGAATTATATGTGGTTATCAAAGTACTATATTACTAGGGAGTTTCATAATGAGGCCTCTTCGGGGTGGCGTATCGACGAGTTGCTGAATTTACGATTTAAAGTGTCCTTAGCCCCTCATACGTTTCACTACACGCTCTTGGATTATGATAGCCCAAAGATAGTATAATGGTGACTAACATAGACCAGTATTGGATGTTAGTTACTCGAAGTACATGGTACCTTATACGACCTATGATATTTAGGTTGCATTCGTTCTTTTTTTATTTTTGTTTTTTTGATCTTTTAGTGATGCGTTGATTCTGCGATATTTGGATTATCAGAACTCATGGTGGAGTTCATAGCCCCACATTTTTACGATTTCAAGATTTATAACTATAGGGATGGAAATGCTTTTTTTTATAAATTGGACGCTAAGTGGATATTTTATATTGTTTTCATGTTTGCTCTAAGTAGCGATGAACCCAAGTTGAGCCCATTTATCATGAACTGTCAACTTGATTAGATGTAGTTGTTATTACCATTAATGCCGAGCGCGGAATGTTATGAAATGAATTATTTGGGGAAATGACCTCCCGTTCGGGGGTGACTAGCTTATCACGGGATTACGAACGTTATAGCCATGTCGGAATTTAGGGAAGATGTTTCGGGTTAGACATCATTCAGGAAGAAATTGCAATAATAAATTATATATTGAAAAGAAAGATAGTCGTGCTTCAGTGTCATGAGCTTAGGAAAATGTTAATCTGGTTTTCGTGATGTCTGATCGTGTTGTTTTATCACTCGGGAAAGTCTTGCGGTCTGCATTATTTTGTTTTTATCAAACATATGAATTCACCACATTTTTGTTGGGGGGGGGGACGTTTTTTTTAAAGCAAATGTTTTCAGGAGATGATCAGGAGGCACAAGTTGCCAAGGATTACATTGGTGTTTTTGTTTTGGGGAAGTCATGCTAAAGATATGGTTGTATTATGTTTTGAGAAACTCATGTGTTGTGAACCAGGTATCTTTTGTAATATATAATAAGGAACACGTTAATGTTCGGGCTATTGGATATCAAATAGTTGTAAAATCCAATGTATCTGCTTTTTTTAAACGACTTTTGGTGTTCTATATACTATCTTGTGTTATTGATTTATGATAGTAATCTCGCCCGGACCATTATTCGATGCGGACCCCAATTGGTGGGTGTTACAGGATTGGTATCAAGAGCCAAGGTTATAGAGAACCAGGTCAAATGTTTTTGCTGGACTATAACCGTTTTCAAAAGAGTATTCAAACCCCTTTGTTTACACGGGACATACATATGTGCATACATTCATGCACACACTAGTTGTTGCATTAGTTAGTTGGTCTAGATGCATTCATAATTGATATACGTGGTTATAATATATTACGTATATTACAATAAGGCCTTATTATAAATTAATCCTTTTAATAAGCTATTTTCTGCATGGACACATGTAGTCATGTACAGCTGATTTTGCCGTTTTACCTATACCTTATGTTCACTCTAAGGCACGATCTAAAGTATTCAATCTGAGGATCATTACTGAGGAGGCTGCCCGGGGGGACAGTTGTTGGAGAGAGCCACCACGTTCTCCAGAGTATGTACCTGAGGACCTTGTACAGTGTTACATTCCTGGATGAGCATCCTGAGGATTTTGGTGCCAGTAAGGATGAGGCAACCTATTACCTCCATTACCACCATTCCTTTTAGCCTCCTCGTATACCGACCCCACATACTAGGCAGCCATGAGACAGATTGAGAGCTAAGCACCATCCACCTTTCATTCACTAATAACATCAGGGACCCCACCATTGTTACCTATCCTATACCGCACCATCTACTTGCCGCAGAGCTGATATTCCCGAGGCTGACTCACCGCCTCGGAAGAGACTACTACTTACTACTCCCAGACCTGGGTGTGAGATTGGAGAGAGTTCTGCTGCTGCTGCTGCGAGACAGCCATGACCCACTATAGAGAAACAAGGACTCTGGAAGCATCGCAGTATACGATAAAATCTTCACTTCCTTCGGGTAAAGCCAGAATTGGTGCACTACACAACTTCTGCTTCAATAACTGGAACGCTGCTTCTTGTTTGTCACCCCACTCAAACTTGACCTTCTTTTGAGTGAGCTTGGTCATTGGTTTGGCGATCTTTGAAAACCCTTCAATGAATCGTCGATAATACCCAGCAAGACCTAAAAACTGACGAATCTCCGTTGGTGTCTTAGGAGATGCCCAATCTTTAACGGATTCGATCTTGGCTGGATCCACATGAATGCCTTTATTATCAATCACGTGACCGAGGAACTGTACTTTGGGAATCCAAAATTCACACTTGGAAAATTTTGCATACAACTCCTCTTTCTTCAACAACTCCAATATTATCTTCAGATGCTCTTCGTGCTCTTGCTTGTTCTTGGAATAGATCAAAATATCGTCAATAAAGACAATTACGAATTTGTCCAGATAAGGTTTGCACACTCGGTTCATGAGGTCCATAAACACAGCAGGTGCGTTGGTCAAACCAAACGGCATAACTTGGAATTCATAATGTCCATATCGAGTTCTGAAGGCAGTCTTCGAGATGTCTTCTTCTCGAACCCTCAATTGGTGATAACCTGACCTTAGGTCGATCTTCGAGTAGACACTCGACCCTTGAAGTTGCTTGAATAAGTCATCAATTCTTGGTAGCGGATAACGGTTCTTCACCGTTAGTTTGTTTAGTTCCCGATAATCTATGCACATTCGTAACGATCCATCTTTCTTTTTGACGAATAGAACTGGAGCTCCCCATGGTGACGAACTAGGTCTTATAAAGCCTTTGTCAGAAAGCTCTTGTAGTTGATCCGCCAATTCTTTCATTTCTGATATGGCCAATCGATAAGGTGCCCGTGCTACAAGTGCAGCACCAGGTACTAGATCGATGTGAAATTCCACTTGTCCGGTATGTGGAAGACCTGGCAAGTCCTCGGGAAATACTTCGGGAAAATTTTTGACGATCGGTACATCTTGCAGTTGCTTTTTCTTTGACTTGTCTCTAGTCTCCTTGATGGTAATATGTGCCAAAAAGACGTGACATCCTTGTAGCAGATACTTCTGGGTCTTGGTGCACGAGATGATGTTTAATCGAGTCCCGCATTTATTTCTACTTCCGTCTCCATGAAAAATTAAGATTTCGCTCCCAAAGGGAATACGAACGATCTTCTTAGCACAGTCAATAACGGCTTGGTATTTCGTCAACCAGTCCATGCCAATTATGACGTCATAAGTACCCATTTCTACAGGCATTAGGTCGACGTGAAACAGATGGTTCAGAAAATTTAACGTGCAACCCAGTAATACCGTATTTACCCAAATTATTCTACCATCAGCTAATTCAACGTTATAACCATGATCTAATGTAGTGGGGGTTATATTAATCAAAGTACTAAATTGAGTAGACACGAAACTTCTATCTGCACCAGTATCAAATAAAATGGAAGCACAACGGTTGTTTAGGAGAAACATACCCGTCACAACGTTGTTGTCTAGGTTTTGCCCTGCAACTCCCACTGCATAAGCCCTGGCTACAGCGTTGCCATTTCCCTGGTTCTTGTTCTTCCACTGGGGGCAGTCCTTCTTGAAGTGGCCTGGAGCCCCACACTCAAAGCAAACGATGGCATTGGTATTTGCCCCTTGGGCTCTCGGGTTGTTGTTGTTGCGGTTGTTGTTGTTATTGTTGTTATTGTTATTGCGGTTGTTGTTGTTGTTATTTGCAGTTGCAGGCCGGCTCCTACAGTCCTTGGCCAGGTGGCCAAGCTTCTTGCAGTTATTGCATGTTGGTGTACAAGGACCGTAATGGTTGAAGTTACACTTGGGACATAGAGGTTTAGTCCCTTCATACGGTTTCTTGTCACCGTTCCCTGCAGCATAAGCCCTGCCTGTGTTCTGCCTTTTTTCAGGGTGTTGGCTTTGGTTATTTCGTGTTTAGAGTGTAGACTTCAAACTTCCTCTTGTTTTCTGCTTGTCTCTCGTAAAAGTGTTAATTACCTATCCATTAATTCATCGCCAATCATCGAATACTTCTTGCATGGTTTCGGCTTCGATACCACAACACTTGAGTAAATCAGGTCGGCATCCCACTGACATACTTGTAATTTTGCAGTCTCTCAGGAAACATCCCTGTCACACAGCAATGCTAGTTCCTAGAAACGTTGGTTGTAAGCTACCACATCGGTGCCTTTTACTTTTAGGTTCCACAATTCTGCCTTAATCTTCTTGATTTCATTCCTCGGACAATATTTAGTTTGTCACCTCTTCTTCAAGTCATCCACGTCATTGCATATGGCACAAAAAAAAAAAAACCCATCATAGTCACTGTCCTAACATGTAGTTCGCACCATGTTAGAGCATTTTCCCATAAGATACAAGTGGCAAACTTCACTTGATTCTCCACGGTGCAGTTACTTATGCGAAACACGGTTTCCATCCTCTCAAACCATTGGGTCAAGTCGACCACTCCTTCTGTGCCCCTGAAGAATAAGGGTTGACATTTCATGAAGTCTTGATAAGTGCACTCCCGAACAGCGCGTTCATTCCTTCTCACACCTGTTCCCGAGGTATGGCTATCATCGCCATTTTGGGTCGTAGCACGTGCTGCCAATACACATGACAACCCTGGTCTGTATCATGGCCTGAAGTTGGCAATGGTGACCGTAGGGTGGTAGAAGGGTCTGCGACTGGTGTTGGGTGTTGCAATCTGGGATTAACCTCGTGGGCCTTCCTCTTGGTGCCATTTTCTTAAATCACAAGAAAACATAATACCCGTTAGATTTCAAAAATCTTAACCATAACCCGATGTATACATAATAAATAAAACGAGATCACAGCACATGGTGAAATACACAACAGTATTGAAATTAACAAATCGACATTCATTCACAATAAATTCGATTTCATATAAAACATAATCCATCCTTTCCATATATAACTTGGGAAAATAATACATGATTGGTTTAAATACAAACGATCACAACACTTAGGTTACAAGACAAAATAACCTAAAGCCATACTAGCCGAGATATACTCGTAATACTTAGTAGGCTGTACAAAGTAGCCGATACATGAACAAAAAGATCTAAACAGAGTAGCTAGACAAAACAAAAGATCTATACAGTCTGCTAGCTGGGAATAACCCATAATACTTAACAGACGTACATTTATTTATTTAAAAATTATTTTTTTATTAGCTACAATCATGACCCAGACTAAGAACTGTCTACTGCCTCCTCTGGTACTCTGGCTCTGCAGGATCCTTATCAGGTCCTTGCTGTCTCTGAAGAGCTCGATCCACTGATTCTGAGGCTCTTCACTATCTTTAGTGCCTCCACTAAATGTACTCTGTCCACCGATGGTCAGCCTTTCAGCAGATCTGAGATCACCTTTTCCTCCTACGTCTGCTCCTGCAACTCAGATAATCTCGGGACTGCTACCATGACCGTATCCGAGTGATAAGCCTCAACGTACCTGATCGCAAGCATCCATCGACTGTGCCCAAGCGGCACGAGATACTTTGGCCTCCTCCTCCATCAGAAGGGCAGTGCATCTATGGAAAGGGACTAATCCTGTACAACATGTACTCGGGCTCCAGCTAAGTATAGCTCGATCATGTCGAGCATCATCTAGCTGAGACTATATTATCTCATCCTCCTGGTCAACCAGTAGTACAAACTCAGTAACTCTCGAAAGACCCCCTTCTAGTGTGGTCGGAGCAATCTCTATATGGCTCTTACAAGGTCATCCCATGTATCCGTAATACCATAGCCTAACTCACTAGACGTCTACTCCTAGAGCGGCATCTAACATATCAAAATCTATAAATGTCTGCCCTAGCTAAGTGGTAGGTCTAACCTGTCTAGCAGTACCAGGCTGGCCAACTCTCCCCGAACCTCGTATCCAGGACAGAGTATACGCACGTGCCATTTACGAAGCGGTAAAAAATCTCAGGCATATCAGTCTCAGGAACAGGAGATGTGGTATTGGCATCTCTTTGATTAATCCAGCACTCGGATCCTAGAGACCCTCAACATTGTAGGGCTATTGGTGGTGGTGATGGTATAGGTTAATGGCGAGAGGTATCTGAGGAAGTGGTGATGAGTATGGAGAGAGAGGTGATGGTGGTGGAGTAGGTAAGGCTAACAATCTCTCAGCAACTTCCTCAGAGAGGAACGGTGCCGGCGCCTGGGGTCGGATGGACATCCTAGCCGTGACGCGATAAGCAAGGTATGGGTCCTGGTCAGCTGAATAAGCAACAGCTGCAGGGTCGGCAGGAGCTAAGTGCTCCTCCTCCTCTGCATCATCATCATCATCATCGTCATCGTCAGATGGCTCCTCATCATCCCTGTCGTCTCCTCTGTCAGCAGGATAGTCGGCTGGATCCTCCTCGTCATCCTCCTCCGGATCCTCCTCAGGATCGGACTCAGGAATGTATCCCGGTGACTCAGTAGTAGGTGAGGCAGCAACAGGCAATGGCTGCTCCTCAGCCGGTAGGACATCGTCCTCTGGTAAGAACTCCGGGTAAACAGGCTCCGAAACAAATGGTACATAGATAGGTGAAGGTGGTGCTGGCTACTGCTCCTCAGGGCCATCATGTATCTGGAGACGGTGGATCCTGAAAAAATAGGTCCTTCGCTCCTGGTGATCCTGTGTCAGATAGTTCCTCATATGGGCTGGAAATCTATATACGTAACTGTATAATCTTCCCGAACCCGACATCTCGAAACTGAAAAATAAAAAAGTGACTTATATAAGTATATTAATATATAGACTATTATCCTTGATACACAGTAATATAATTATAAACCGTATATCAATTATGCATGTATATGCCTAACCACTATTGCAATAAATTTTTTTGTTTATATGAATACCCATAAAAACCCTTTGTATGTATATGCAATGTTGTGAAAACGGTTATAGTCCCAAAAATATTTTAGACCTGGTTCTCTATAACCCTTAGCTCTTGATACCAACTGTAACAACCCCAAAATGGGTCGCAGGCGGAAAATAAGATCCGGGCGTTATACTCAAGATCAACAACCAAGATATATATAAGAACGACACAAAAAGCCGTTTAAATTGATACATTGGATTTAATATAAGACATAATACAAAAGCATAAAAGCTTTACTTGTTCCTTGTTTTAATATTACAGAAAGACAACAATACATTTTCCCAAAATATTAATGCACATAAATCTTATAAGTGTGCAATCCTAAAATGTAATCCAATGCATCTTGGCACCTCGTGCCTATTGACCTCCTGAAAACATTGCTAAAAACTTCAACAAATAATGTTGTGAATTCATAGGTTTATTGTATATAAATTATGCATGACGCGCAAGACATTCCCGTGATGTTACAACAATATGCCAACAATCACAAAATCAGAATTACAATTTGCACTAAGCACAATGACACTGAAGCTCAACCTTTATTTAGCTATTTTAGCAGTTATTTATTCCCATACAGATGTTGTAACCCGCAACATCAAGTCCACATGGTCCAACGTTCGTTCCCGTGATAGCTAATCAACTAAACGGGGAGTTAATTCCCAAGAAAATCTATTTATAACATTCGCGCTCACATAAAGCAATAACAAACTACATCTTATGCAATTGACAGTTCACGATAATGAGGCTCAAGAGGGTTAATCGCTACTTAGGAAACACATAATCAATTATATTTAAAACACTTGCTTCCAATTTATAAAACAAAGCATGTTTCACCCCTTAATAAAATTTTAATAGTAAAATCAGTAAAAACTGTATAAAAGTGGGGCTATGAATTCCACCTTGATGACTGATAATCCAAATAACACAGATAAAACGTCACGCAAACGTTTAGATGCAACCCTATTTAAATTAAGGACGTATAAGTACCGAGTACTTTATAAATAACATTGAATATAATCTTATAGTTGTTACATCGTACTATCGTTCGGGCTATCATAATTAAAGAGGTCATGACATGACGTACGAGGAGTTAGGACACTTTAAATCGTAAATCCAACAACTCGTCGATACGCCATCCGAAGAGGCCTCATTATGAAACTCCCTAGTATTATAGCACTTTGATAACCACATAATATTCTATATAGCATAATCACCGACTAATCGTTTTAGTAAAATAATATTTATAAAGTGAAAACGTTTATAAATATACTTTTCGTAAAAATGACCTAATTTGGTCGTTTTAAGCCCGTTGCTCGCGTTTCTTACGTCCACGTCTTCGTAGTAAGACGAGTGATCAAAATATTACATTTTCAAGTTTTTGATATTCTGCGATGAATAGTGTTTTTACTATTCACAACAGCTATATACTCGTTTTTAGTTTTAATTAGCGTAAACTTGTAATCGTAATAACTTATTCGTTTTACCCGATTTAGTGATTCCTTCAAGTTTTTTTTGTACGTCTTTGTTATTAAAAGATGTATTATATTTTATAAAGTTAATCCCACTGATGAATAGTGCTTTTTTACTGTTCATAGTTTATAAAATTACTTTTATAAACTTTAATTATCGTAAATGTCGTAGTTTATTCGTTATAGTTCCGTTTTTAGCGATTCTTTCGAGTACGATCTCATAATTAAAAGTTATATCATATTTTAGATGTTTTAAAAATATTAGTTTCTGTAATGAATAGTAACTTTTATAAAAATAGTTTTATAAAAGTATTTATAGTCGTAAACCTCTAATAACGAACTTAATCGTTAAAAATCGGTTTATCGAGTTTCTATCATTTTGGAATGTCACGAGACGTATATAATTATATTAAGTCACACTCTCTGTAGGATTCGAAATTTAAAATACCCCTAATATTATGTGCATAACTTTATAAAAACCTTGTTTTATGTATTAATTAATTTAGTAGTTTAATATAGAAACCCTTAATAACTATTTTTAACATATGTGATACTTATAATAATGTCCAAGTTCATCCATAGTCCTTATAAACTCTTTGTAACAAGTTTAACAATTTAGTTTCATTACTTTCACTTGTGAATAATTAAGTAACCTTATAAAACCCTAATTATTACATAAACATGTTTATACTTAAACCATATGTTAACATACTTTTACATTCATTTTTCCATGATATATATAACCATATGACATAAGAATAAAATCCACCAAATTCATAAACCAAAAGTGAAAACTCATTTTACATATTAAAAAGTCCTTAGTGGTGATTTAGCCATAATTAACATATAACACATAAAATCATAATAATAAAAAGTATGAAGGAATTAGGAAGACCTTAGGGACGATGTATGAGATGAGAAATAAGTGCTAAACCCGTGTTTAGACTCAAAACCAAAGCTTACAAGCTTATAAACCCTAGATTAGGTTTGAAACCCTAATCTTCCCTTTTCTTCCTTAATCCTTGCAAATGATGAACCAATGCTTGAAAACACTTTAGTATGCCTTAGGATTGATGTGTAAAGGGTTGTATGGATTGTATAAAAATTTTGTATGGATTGCGGGGGCCTATGAAGGGTATTTTGGCCGTGGGTTTGGAAGAGATAGATTGAAGAAGTAAGGCATGGGGTTTGAAGTTTTAGATTCCAAAAAGTGTTTGTCAAAATATAGAAAATATAGCTAGGCCTAGATGGGATAGTGGTCAACTGCACAGAAATTCAGGAGGCTAGAGTAGAAGAATCCGTGACCTCTGATGGCGGTCCCTTAATTACCCGGCGGTCCCATATATATTAGGGGGCCGCCTAATATTTTAGGGGGCCATTTTCTGGAGACAAAAAACTTTTTCCAGAATTTCCTGATATGCTTGTATTTATAAATTTCTAAATTTCTCTTTTTCAGTCAATCCTATTTCATCCTGAATCATCTAATACTTATTATCCAACTTCACAATATCAACTATCTTGAGTTCTATGAGAGAAGCATATGTAGGAAAATTTTATCAAAAGATAAACATGCATAATTTCATATATATAGCAAAGAGTCTATCGAGGTGCATGCAAGCATTGGTTTAGGATGATAAAATCAAAAGATCATCCATGGCAAGCTAAGTTGCCCATACTAAGTACTAAGTTACTAATGAGTAGCATAAGATTAAACACCTAAGCATAATAGATTAGTAAATAATATAGATAATAATGTCATAAAGCAATTTCCCTTATTGCTCACTTCTTCATGTTTCTCCACAACCTTCTAAGACTTTTTCCGATTGACCTTACTCCACCACGTTGCTCATCTCGTAATTGTACTTGACGGTTGATGATTTTGGTTTGGCGGGTGTAAAATGGTTCAAGGTGAGGGTCAATGTTAGGTGGGTTTTGAAAGACTTGAGGAACTTGATTGGTTAAAGAGTTGACATAACGAATGGGGGAAGGAGTGCTTGCACGCGAGGTCCCTTCGTCATTCCCATCGTCATCATCATCGTTGAGATGAGATGAGGATGGTTGATCGAAGGCGGAAGAAGAAGAAGTGGAATGACGACCTCTTCTCATGCCACGATCCCTTCTTGGTTTTCGCTCTAGTTGAGCGGCAAGAGGAGTCATGACACGATCGTACAAGACATAGGACTCATTTTCCAATTCGGGATTTTCCCTAATGATGAATTTAAACAATCGAGTTAATAACATACCATAGGGTAGAATTAACCTCTTTTGTTTAGTAACCTACTCCATTCGTTTTGTCATGAAATAGGCAAGGTTGAATCTTTCGGATTGTACAACACAATAAAGCATATAACAACGACATGCAGAAACATGATCCCGATTACTCCCAGACAAAAAACTTTTTCCCAGATAATTTCTTCTAAAGGCTTTAGGGTTGGCTCAATTTTACGAGTTAGAACTTGATATTCAAGAACATCAATTTCTTTCTCATGACGAATACGACAGACTTGACCATCTCGATTAATTCGAATAGACGAAATGATGTCCTCAACAAAAGGAAGGTTGGTTTGATATGGACCATCCGAAGGGATACCATATGCCAACTCATCAAGTCTCCATCTATCGGTAAAGACACACGCACCTTCACAAGGTACATCAAGAACTTGAGCAAATTCTTCAAGAGAAAAAGAGAAGAATTGATTTTGAATAACAAATTCGACAAACATTTGACCTTCATCGAAATAACTGACTTGATATTGACTATAAAACTCGAGAATGAAGCGAGGATAAATTTGTTCATTTATTTCAAGGAGACACTCGAACTCGACAAAAAAACAAAGACCGAACATAGTTTAGATCCGCAAAGTTGTCAAAAACCACCCGACCCTCATGAATGTAACGGCTTTCAAGGTCTCTTAGTATTTCTTTTATAGGAGTACGGTATTCATGTGATATCATTGGTATGTATTCTCGTGTATTTTTATGATCTTCGGATGACTTACGAGGCATGATTTCCTAAAACAAAAGCGAAATCACATTTTATTACCGTTTCACTTATAGTTGGTTATGCACATTGCTTCTAGTGTGTGTCTAGATGTATCAAATGTGGAGTAACGATTAACTCGACCTAAATATAAAATCCTAAGAGTTAATCTAAACGCTCCTTAATTTGATTTTGCTCATCCAAGCAAGTCAAAAAATACATATGAATTATGTATCTCAAAATTTGTTCATGAGATCATTATGCATGTGTTAGAAAACGTTTTTTTATTGGATTAGCAATGCACAACAACAATTTTATTATGTTCCTAACGTGAGTGATTTGAAAATAAAATTGGAGTTTTGGTTTGAAATCAATTTTTTAACAAATTCACTAATGTATGCAAATCCTATATCTATGGGAAGCATATTAGTTATACATTATATCCTAGTTGTCTTCATTGTACAAAATTGAAAAAAAACATGAAAATCCCCAATTTTAATTTTTGGTGTTCATCAGAAACCCTAGACTCAAATTGAAAGAAAATAGATGAAATGACTTACAATTGATGATCTTTGTGATATTAGAATTGATTATTATTGTTGATTTGATCTTCAATTGATGTTTTAATGGTTAAATTTGAGTTTTGGTGGGTTTTGGGTCGAGTTCGTCAAGTGCAGCAGATAAAGGAGTGTTTGTTTTTATGTTTTGAAAATTTTTGTTTAAGTGTTCCATATTATGGTCTGCTGATGGCGGTCCCATATCTCCTGGCGATCCCAAATATATTGGGGGGGCCGCCTATATGGGGGCCGCCCTCAGTAAAGGGTATTGGACTTGAGTTTTTGACAAAAATTTAACAAAGAGGAGTGACATTTTAATTTGCATTTCGCGAATTAAAAATGCTTAAAGTACTTCGGATGAAGTATTCAAGTTGTCACGACACATAATGGAACACGAACTAGACTCGAAACTAGAAGAAGGAGAAGCGGATACATAAGGTTTATGGAATGTGTTCCATCATTCCTAAACCAAGACGTAGATAGTTAAACGATTCACGTTTAAGGGGTTTAGTAAGAATGTCGGCGATGTTATCGACAGACGGCACTTTTTCAATTGAGATATGTCCTTTCTGGACATTATCACGAAGAAAGTGGTGACGTATTTCGATGTGTTTGGTACGAGAATGTTGCACCGGGTTTTTGCTAAGGTTAATCGCGCCTTTGTTGTTGCACATTATGGGAACGTCATCGAGTCGTACGTCGTAGTTGATGAGAGCTTGTTTCATCCATAGTGCTTGTTGACATGCCTTTTTGGCGCGTACGTATTCGGCTTTGGTAGTGGATATAGCAAGAGCGGTTTGTTTCTTCAAGAACCAAGATGTCAAACAACATCCCACGAACGTACAAATACCGCTAGTGCTCTTTCGGTCCACATAATCTCCCACATGATCAGAGTTGGCATATACTACGGTTTCTATGCCGGTCCCCTTAGGATACCATAATCCTAAGTGTGTAGTGCCTTTAATGTATTGGAAGATACGCTTAACCGCTTCAAGGTGAGAGGTTTTGGGAGCCTCTTAGAAGCGAGCACAAAGGCAGACACTAAACATGATATCGGGCCTACTTGCCGTTAGGTATAATAAACTACCTATCATGCCTCGATACTTGGTACTATCTACCGACTCACACTCTTCATCTTTTGTGAGTTTAGTATCGGAGGACATGGGGGTTTTCATTGGTTTAGAATCTTCTAGACCAAATTTCTTAAGCATTTCTTTAATATACTTAGATTGATTAAAGAATATACCATCTTCTATTTGTTTAATTTGTAATCCAAGGAAGAAGTTAAGTTCACCCATCATGCTCATCTCGAACTCGTCATGCATGATTTTGGCAAATTCATCACACATGTCTTGACAAGTCGAACCGAATATGAAGTCATCGACATATATTTGAACAATGATGAGATTAGAACTTTTCTTCTTAGTAAAAAGAATGTTATCTACCATTCCTATTTTATATTCATGTTTAATAAGGAAATCTTTTAATCTATCATACCATATAAAGCTTTCTTTAATTTATAAACACGATCCGGTTTTTCAAAATTAATGAATCCCAAAGGTTGTGCCACATATACCTCCTCATTGATAAAACCGTTTAGGAATGTACTTTTTACATCCATTTGGAATAGTTTAAAATCTAAGGCACAAGCATAAGCTAATAATATTCTAATAGACTCAAGTCTAGCAACCGGGGCATAAGTTTCATCATAATTGATGCTCTCTTGTTGGTTGTAGCCTTGAGCAACTTACCTAGCCTTATTTCGAGAAACAACACCGTTCTCGTCTAACTTATTTCTAAACACCCACTTAGTTCCTATAATTTTCATATTCTTAGGTTGTCGAACTAACTCCCAAACGTCGTTAGCAATGAATTCATTTAATTCTTCTTACATGGCGACTATCCAACTTTCATCTCCTAAAGCTTAATTCACATTCTTAGGTTCTATAGTTGATATAAAACAAAAGAAGTTACTTTGGTTTTGGGCTTGAGACCTAAGGTTTCTTTGGTTAAGATTTCCTATGACATTTTCTAAAGGATGGTTCCTAGATTCCTTAATATTGACTATTTCATCAATTTCTAATGTTTCATCCTCAACAACATTTTCTAGGTTTTTCTTTTCGGTTCCGCTAATGGCTTCTTCTTCATCTAAGTCATCATCCACCAAGGGTGATGTCTTAGAGGGTGGAGGAGTTTCATCGAATGTCACGTTAAGTGATTCTTCGACTTTCCTAATGGGTTTGTTTAGGATGATGTAGGCTTTACTATTTTAAGAATATCCTAAAAAGACACCTTCGTATGACTTTGGGTCAAACTTGGTAAGTTATTATTTGGTGTTCAAAATGAAGCACTTGCTTCCAAACACTCTAAAATAATTTAGCGTTGGTTTCCTACCTCTTAAAAGTTCGTAAGGTGTTTTTCCTAGAATGGCTCTAATGAGAATTCGATTGAGAATGTATGTTGAAGTATCTATGGCGTTACACCAAAACTTTTGTGGTAACGATTGCTCATTCAACATAGTCCTACTCATTTCTGAAAGTGTCCTATTTTCCCTTTCTACCACACCATTTGATTGAGGAGTGCGTGGAGCCGAGAAGTTATGTGTAATACCATTGGCATTACAAAATTCTCCAAATTGCACTTCATTATCAAATTCTCTAACGTGGTCGGTTCTTATTGACACTATTAAACAACCTAATTGGTTTTGAATTTTCCTACTAAATATTTCGAATTGATTGAAAGCTTCGGTTTTATCCTTAAGGAATCTAGTCCAAGTATACCTAGAGTAATCATCTACTATGACTAGGGTGTAACAGTTTCCTCTGTAACTTCGTATGGTGGATGGACCAAAGAGATCCATATGGAGAAGTTCTAAGCATCTAGTCGTTGAGACTATATTCTTAGCTTTGTGACTAGCGTGAGCTTGTTTTCCCATTTTGCAAGCATTACAAAAATGTTGATCAAACTTAGGCTTAGGAAGGTTTCTAACTAATTCCTTAGAAGCCAACGATTGAATGAGACGAATTTTTGCGTGACCTAATCTCCTATGCCACAATGTGGAGTTTTCATCAATCGTTGCAAGACAAATTTGATCCTTTGGCTTATTTCCTAGTTTCATCACATATAAGCCTTTCTTTCTAATACCTCTACCTATGACTCTACCGTCCTTAGTGATTTCACTATCATGTTCAGATAAAGTTACTCTATACTTATCATCACATATTTGTCCTATACTTAGCAAGTTAAATCCTAAGTTATCAACATGTTCTACATTATCTATTTTGAGAGAGTGATTAGAGATTGTACCTTTGCCAATGATGTTACCGTGAAGATTACTACCAAAAAAGACATTACCTCCATTGTATGCCTTGTAAGTGGAGAAGAGCTTTCGGTTACCTGTCATATGTTTAGAACATTCGCTATCCTTGATCCATTTGTCGGGCTCTAAGTCGACTCCAAAGCATTTCTATTTATATAAGACAATAACTCAAACATTTGGTCCCCAATATCTCATGGGTCCAAAGTTGTTAGTGCCAAACATCCCTTGAATTTGATGCAATTGGTTGGGATGTGAGAATGGAAGACACATTTCCCATGGCATGTAACTTTGACGTGGAAAGTTGTTCCAAGTTACGGGAACGCCACGACGTTGGTTTTGTCGACGAACATGTCTTTTTGGTTGCGGTGTTTTAGGACGAGAATAATTATTATTAACTCTTCTAGAAGAAGGTGTTTTTGATCTAAAATAGGTTTTAAAAATCCTATTCCGAGTTTTGAGAATAGCTTATAGAATTGTTTAACTTCATTGTCACTAGCAACAGGAATTTTGACTTTGTTTACAATTATGTGTTTTGGTCTAGGACCCAAAATGGATTTTTGAAAAGACACATTTTTCTCAGATCCAGGCGTTGCTGGTGGTGGTCCCATAATTATTTTGGGGGCTGCCTGGTCAATTTGAGGGCCTCCCATATTTATAGGACCTCCATTAGAAGACGCCTTTTTATGAGCTTTCACAAAATTTATTTCCTTAGTTCCACTAGATGATGCTTCAAATGAATTAAACCCTAAACCTAATTTATCATCGGAGGGTTTTTGATTACTTAACATTTCATTTAAGCAACGTGTACTCTTTTCAAATTTGTTTAATCTAGTAGATTCTTCTTTGAGTTTTTCATTATCAATTTTAAGTGTATGACACTTTGCACAATCGAGATCAACTCCCTTGTTTTTATCGAGTGTTGACAATTTATCTTTTAATTCTCTAAGCTCATTTTCTAAATTATTTCTAGTAGCTTTTAACCTTTTATTCTTAGTGATTATCTTTAAACTCATTTTGCATAATTTATCATATTCATTGTCTAAAGCTAAATCATCAATTGATGAATTTTCATCACTGAAGTAGGAGGATTTGGAACATACCTCACTTGATCCATGAGCTACAAGACACGTTTCATTTTTGACCTTCTCATCATCTTCTTCACCGCTATCGCTCCAAGAGCCTCCGATAAAAGCTCTTTGGTTCTTGTCTTTCGGTGGTTTTGGACATTCTCCAATAAGATGATTCAGGTCACCGCATCTAAAGCATTTTCTATCATTTTTACCATTCTTGTCATCACGGCTTCTTTGGAACGTCTTTTTGTCATTCCGAGGTTGTCTCACGAATCTACCTCTTCTTTTAAAGAACTTCTTGAAGTCTCTTACCGCCATGGCGTACTCTTCGTCTTCACTACCGGAAGTTGAACACTCTTCATCACTAGATTCTTTCTTAGCCTTTAAAGCAATAGATTTCCTTTCAACTTTTGCTTTGACTATTTCAGAATCTTTCTTGATGATCATTTCGTGAACTTTGAGGTTCCCGATAAGCTCATCAAGAGATAGTGACGTTAAGTCTTTCGACTCTTCAATCGTCGTGACCTTTGCCCTCCATTTAGGATGTAGAGCCCTAAGAAACTTCCTTACATAGTTTTTTATAGAATAACCTTCATCAAGAGCTTTAAGACTATTAATAATAGTATTAAATCTAGCAAAAGCACTATCTATAGATTCGTCTTCGGAAATGATGAATTGTTCATATTGTTTAACCAAAAGGTCGATCTTATTATCTTTGACTTGGCTATTACCTTGATGGGTGATTAACAAAGTATTCTAAATTTCTTTTGCCGTATTACACATGAAAATTCTTTCATATTCTTTTCTAGGTAAAGCATTGTAAATAACCATTTTAGCTTCATTATTTTTCACAAGTTTCTTTTTGAGATCATCAGTTTGTTTTTCAAAAGGGATAACCTCATCTAATTTGGTTTCTAGATTTTGTACAATAGGTTCATAATCACCATTGGTAATAACATGCCAAATATCTAGATCTTTTGATTTAACATATGTCTCGAATCTATTTTTTCAATAAATAAAACTATCACTTTCAAAAAGTGGTGGTCTTTGCATGGATTGCCCTTCTAGATATTTGTCGGAATCCATAGATCGATCCAAGCTTTAAAATACAGTATATTTTAAAAATCTTGAGTAACCTTGGCTCCTGATACCAATTGTAGGAAACTAGAAGGGGAGGTTGAATAGTTTACCGGTTAATTATCCGTTTTAAAACTTTGCTTGGAAAATGGATTGATTCGAGTTGTATGTCAATCAATCAACAATATGAATCACAACTAAACTATCTAATGTAATGAACTAAATAAACAATAACAATATAAAGAGATAAGGAAAGAAACGATCAAGCCAAGACACCAAGATTTATAGTGGTTCGGCTACGAAGCACCTTTTTGCCCTACTCCACTCCCCGAGTACTCCACTCGAGATTTCACTATGTCAACAAGATCCCTTTAGGCGGAGAAAACTGTTTACACGTCGCTTACTTTCTTTTCCGACACTAAGCTAGATGTCGAGTCCTAATCTTAGCTAGAACCAATCTAAGACTTCACTAAGTCTTTTTACACTCACAAGATATATACTCTTGGATTGACATACAATCCAATTCACACAAATACACAATTTACACTATTGGATCTACATACAATCCAATTTACACAAAACCACAAAGAAAATATAATGAAGATTTGTGTCTTGAGAATGAGGAAAGAGATCACTTGATAACAATTCGTTTCTAGATGAATACAATTGTTCTTCTCTTGCACTTGATTAGAAGAAGGGAGGAAGAGGGAATTAATCACTTGAAACAAGATCAAGATATGTTAGTGATCAAGATATGTGTTTGAGAAAGAAAGAAAGAAAGAAGAGAGAAAAGTAGATCTGAGAAAATTCGTGGCAAGAAGTTCTGTTTTTCAGATGGGGTGGCCCAGTATTTATAGGAGACAAAAAGAGTCGTTGCTCTGCTGGCGGTCCCGGCGTCTTCAACGCCTTCAATGCTTACCAAGACGTCATTACTAACACCTTGTTGTGATTGTTCCAGTGTTAGCTCAATCTTAGTCACCATTATTCCCATATACATTCATCTCCAATCATACCTAAGGACTGCTATTTCTAACTTTGGATTATCCTTGGGTAGATCCTCCGGTTCTGGTTGGATCATAGGATTGATTCTTAACCTAACCACCTTATGACTTCAGAATCGTCGTGAAATTAAGATGTTGTTGGGTATAAGATCGAACCATAAAACCTTTTCTTACTGTTCAGCACTTTGAGTCATTTAGATCATATTTTAAATACATTTTCTCCCCTTATTTTAAATAATAAACACTTAGTTTTTAAAATACCTTGTGATTAAAATATGTCTTGAAAATTCTGTGGGAGAAAATATGGTCAGCATGAATGGTTTGGAACATTTTGGATAATGTTTTGAATACATAAGAATTGTCGTTGTTGATGTATCCAAGAACATTAAAACTTTGTTTTTCGAAAAACTCCCCCTCAAAAATAGGACCAATTGAGAAATTGTTGTCTTTTGAAAACACTGTGAGGGATGGAGTGTTGAACACACAATTTTGAAAGATTATGAATTGTCATCGAGAAATTCTTGAAAAATTGTGTTCAACTTTTTGAAAAACCAGATGTTAGAGGACTTCTCTTCTAACGGTAAGGGTAAGCGCACTGAAACGTACACTATCCTTTTTCTTGAGCTAAAAACATTGAATGTCTTGTAAGAACAGCTCAAGACCGAGAAACGTTAATTTTCTCGTTGTGAGGATAAGTTATAAACCTTCCTTTATTTGAAGTCCGGGTTATGTACTGACATTTGCACATAAGCCATTTAGAAAATTAGAAATGACATGTTTTGAAACTATTTGCAACTCTCGCTCGAACTTCATTTACACACCCGTGTCAATGTTAATCGACATTTCTAAGCACGTAAATGTTATCGATTCCAAGAGACATGTCGAGAAGATTCTTTTTGGAAATTTTCTGATTTTCTGATTTTGTATATATTTACCTGTTGTCCTCAGCATTGCTATATGATGGTGGAATAGTAATTCCAACTCTTGTCGTGATGTAGCTGTCTTGATTGCTTAAGGAACAACTTTTGGAACCAGCTTTGAACTTGACGGTTCGTTGCTGTGGTCTTGAATTCCGAGTTCTGAACGGTTATGATCAGAAGTCATTGCCATGAAGACCGAGGCTTGATCTGCTGCGATCAAACGTCATTAGACATTGATGACCGAGGCTTGAACTGTTGTGTTCAAACATCATTAGACATTGATGACCGAGGCTTGAACTGCTGTGTTCAAACGTCTTTACTTTGTGCATCCAGAGTCAACAATGAATAGGATGAGTTGTACAATCTGCAAGAGAATTAGAGGACGATGGAACACTGGACAAATTGGATCCTATGAAGTTTGATATCTTCAAGATATTAGTTATCCTAGAGACAATGTCTATAGTGGGACTAATACTTGTTGATTCATCATCTTTCCTAATCTTAGGCATCCATATCTTGTTGGTCCTGAGCGGCTTTTGTGTCCATGTATAAACTGATGGACATCTCTTAGCTATCCACCATTTTCCTTTTGTTTTGTATCTCATCAACATACTTTTAAGTAATCTTGGATTTCTGATTAGTGGTATTGATGCCAACTGTTTTACTATGAGGTGTTGCAACAGATTTGTTCGCTTTTCTCTTCGGTTTACTAGCACTAATAGGCACTACATTAGGCTTCTTAGTTCTAGCATGCACGTCTTTCAAGTATCGAGAAACACAAGCATCATGATTAGAATTAAATACACATGTTCCACATTCAGCACAAACAGCATTCACATTCGAAGTTCTGGAGTTTGAACTGTCATTACACGCAGTTACAGACTTTGTTTTCTTAGAAATACTAGAAATCCTATGATGGTCTTCTACTTCCTTCTTTGTAAACTTCACTTGACTAATGTTTGGCACGACCTTTTCTTTCACTTGATAGCTCTTAAGCTGTGGTCTGCTAACACTAGTTCTGTGAATTACTCCTGAAGATTTAGACATGTGAGGATTAGTATTCCTAGAAGCATGAGGCAACTGTAGTGTTCTGTTTTGTGCTGTGGTGGAGGCAATTCTAAACATTCCTGGTTTAAGCACGTTTGTGTTTCGATCGACTTGGTTTCTATTCTGAGGCTAACTCTGTTTGAGTGACTGGTTTAAATAATGTACCATACCGACTCATTAGTTTTATTTAACGACTGTTATGTTTGGAAAACTTCTCATTTCAGGAGAATTTGTAAAAGGAGTCGGTTTTCCGAAAAAATGATGGTTTTGGAATCGTTGAAGCTTTTGGTTGGTTCGAACAACAGATGGGTTTATCAAATGAGTTTTCCACAGACTTTCCTTTTGTTACCAAAATGAAGTTTCTTTACACTCATTTATCACCAATTTCTTGTCTTGCCATTTGAGCTTTCAATCTTGTATTTCATGATATTGTCAGTTCTTTTCGAAATACATTGGAAGCATTTTCTTTGCAAACTGGGTGGTTTTTCATCTGTTCTTTACAATGTTGTAAAGAAAGTCTCAAGAGAAATCGAGTGTTTTTCAAGTTTAGAAAAACTTTTTAACAAATTAGTATGAACTTCTTTGTTAACAGATTCAGTTCGTTTCGAAAGCTTTTGTGCAAGACATTCACATTCTTTGAATTTATGAAGATACAAGCCTTTTCAATTCGGTATTAGCATTTAATAGACAGAGAATTGCAAATATGAACATGTAAACATCTTTAGACACACAATCTTCGAGAAGTAGATTTATATATGTTTTGGAAAATCCAGCCTTTTCTGATTCAAGTTCGCAAGCTCCTTTTCACAGGGAATTAAAGTATCCAAATCAGCATTCATTTTCTTTTTCAGTTCATGAATAAAACAAGAATTGTATGTATAGTTTGTCTGAAGAGGCATTAATAAGATTTTGATCAAAACTTCCATACTCTTAGCAGTTGGGTTAGGAAATGCACTACTAGTATGATTAGACCAAGTTTGTTGACAAATTGTTCTAAAATGATTGAAGTTGTTTGTCATTTCGTTATAAAGTAGTCTACTTTTACTAAAGGATTTAGCCAATGGTAGAAAGCCTAACGTTTTTAGGCAATGTTTGGTTTTGTCCCTAACCAAACGTTTTTCGTCCTCATTGTCTTCCTAACTTCTTTAGCGCGTTCCAACTCATCAAGATAGGCTTTGGATGGTGGTTTGAAAGTTTCATAAAGACTGTTTTGATATGTGTAATTATATGGTTTCACTTTGTCTTTATCCAATTTTGATCTACTCTCTTTTTCAAGAGTCAAAGTCTCTTCCCTATTAGGGGTAAAACTGTTTGCAATATTAGAAGTATCATATGTGATCTCATATAAACATAGCTTTTCAGATTGAGCTTTCTTGAGGTACTTTGGAATTTGCCAAAGGTTGGATTCTACATTTATACGTAGCGCATTTGGGTGCTAACATGTGAATGGTCTGAATTGACTGATTGCGTTTATAAAGAATTTCATTTAAGAACTTTATCTGTTTCTCCATCTCAATCATCGTGTCAATGTCTTTTCCTTCCTTAACCTTTAAATCCGAAATTACCTTAGTTTTCTCTTTGAGTTGACCTTCAAATTGTGACCTAGTTAACAGACTCTTTGTGAGTAGCTCATCGTATTTCTGCTTGACAACTGAAATTTCTGTTGAGGATGTGTTAACTAGAGTAGACATGATGAATGAATAGTTATGAATTATGAAGTGTGAAAGATTTTGTTGGATCTTAAGTGGATATTGTGATTGAAGTTGTGGTTTTGTAAGCAATTCACGTTCACGGGATTTTACACGTCTATGATTAAAACCGATAAATGAATTAACGGGATTTTACAGAATCAATAGAAAACCGTGAATGATTTGATGCGGAATCAGCGGCCAAAAATTCCAGAAAAAACTGAAAAATGTCAAAAAATCATAGAAAACAAGCTTTTTGGGCCTCGAAAAATCCTTAACCTGCCAAAGGGTGGTTACAGCGTGATCCGTCTCGTTTTTCTCTTCGATTTGAGAGGTCACGGGCCTTAAACGGACTTACGGATCAAAAGTTATGGCTGTTTTACTGAAACCCGTTTCGTCACACAAGTTTTCTAAAAAAATTTCGTTCGTGGGTGGTCAAAAAAAAATTTGCTGTTCGATACCGTCGTTCGATCGCTAGTTCTTCTTTTTTTTTTTTTTTTTTTTTTTTTTTTTTTCTTTCTTTTTTTCTTTTTTTTTTTTTTTTCTTTTTTCTTTTTTTAATTTTTTTTTTTTTTTTTTTTTTTTTTATTTCTTTTTGATCCGCTCGTTCGATCCGCTCGTTCGATCGCTAGTTCGATCGCTCGTTCGATCGCTAGTTCTGTCCGCTCGTTCGATCGCTGCGATTTGTCACTCGTTCGATCCAAACGATTTTCCACTCGTTCGATCCTTGCGATTTTCGCTCGTTCGATCGTGACGTTTTTCGCTCGTTTTTCACGCGTTTGGTGCCAACGTTTTTCTGCTCGTTTTTTCTCTTCTTTGCACCCGAGTATCACCAAAACGAACGCTTCCAAACTGCCGAATTCTTTAGGATTTAACAACAAAAACAAA
This sequence comes from Tanacetum coccineum, assembly GCA_026074375.1. Lineage (NCBI taxonomy): Eukaryota > Viridiplantae > Streptophyta > Magnoliopsida > Asterales > Asteraceae > Tanacetum > Tanacetum coccineum. The sequence continues at coordinate 9,634 of BQNB010001540.1, read as the reverse complement.
CCAACGATCAATAGCTAATACAATAAAACAAACACGAAATCCACCGAGGCGGATTGATACCAATTGTAGGTTCCGATTTCACTTCACCTTCATAACATCAAAACACAAATCGAAAAACTTGAAGAAAAGGAGAGATAATAGGTTAGAGAGAGAATGAAGAGAGAGAGATTAGAGAGATGATAGAGAAAAAAGATATATTAAAATGAATACATAGATATAAAAACTAGATATTTTCATAAGAAAATATCTATATATATATTTAGATATTTTAGAAAATATCTAAATATATATATACCCCTACACATTTAATGTGACGCGCGGGATATATAACTAGGACCCGGGCTCGGGTTTTGTTTGGGATTAACCCGAAACATATACAATAATTAGATTAATATCAGCCCGTTCCCGATTATTATTCATGTTACAACATTAACTAATTAAAGACCGAAGCTCCATCGTAGAGTGACCGAGCTTCCTTGTTCGACTCAATAAATTGAGGCTAACAGATTTCCTTTCAACTTTTGCTTTGACTATTTCGGAATCTTTCTTGATGATCATTTTGTGAACTGTGAGGTTCCCGATAAGCTCATCAAGAGATAGTGACGTTAAGTCTTTCGACTCTTCAATCGCCGCGGTCCCCCACCCCCCCACCCCCCGGACACCCGACCCCCCCACCCCCCCCCCGGGGACCCCCCCCCCCCCATTTGCTCTCCATTTAGGATGTAGAGCCTTAAGAAACTTCCTTACATAGTTTTTGCTAGAATAACATTCATCAAGAGCTTTAAGACTAGTAATAATAGTATTAAATCTAGCAAAAGCACTATATATAGATTCGTCTTCGGAAATAACGAATTGTTCATATTGTTGAACCAAAAGGTCGATCTTATTATCTTTGACTTGGCTATTACCTTGATGGGTGATTAACAAAGTTTTCCAAATTTCTTTTTCCGTATTACACATGAAAATTCTTTCATATTCTTTTCTAGGCAAAGCATTGTAAATAACCATTTTAGCTTCATTATTTTTCGCAAGTTTCTTTTTGAGATCATCGGTTTGTTTTTCAAAAGGGATAACCTCATCTAATTTGGTTTCCGGATTTTGTACAATAGGTTGAAAATCACCATCGGTAATAACATGCCAAAGATCTAGATCTTTTGATTTAACATATGTCTCGAATCTATTTTTCCAATAAATAAAACTATCACTTTCAAAAAGTGGTGGTCTTTGCATGGATTGCCCTTCTAGATATTTGTCGGAATCCATAGATCGATCCAAGCTTTAAAATACAGTATATTTTAAAAATCTTGAGTGACCTTGGCTCCTGATACCAATTGTAGGAAACTAGAAGGGGGGGTTGAATAGTTTACCGGTTAATTATCCGTTTTAAAACTTTGCTTATAAAATGGTTTGATTCGAGTTGTATGTCAATCAATCAACAATATGAATCACAACTAAACTATCTAATGTAATGAACTAAATAAACAATAACAATATAAAGAGATAAGGAAAGAAACGATCAAACCAAGACACCAAGATTTATAGTGGTTCGGCTACGAAGCACCTCTTCGCCCTACTCCACTCCCCGAGTACTCCACTCGAGATTTCACTATGTCAACAAGCTCCCTTTAGGCGGAGAAAACCGTTTACACGTCGCTTACTTTCTTTTCTGACACTAAGCTAGATGTCGAGTCCTAATCTTAGCTAGAACCAATCTAAGACTTCACTAAGTCTTTACACACTCACAAGATATATACTCTTGGATTGACACACAATCTAATTCACACAAATACACAATTTACACTATTAGATCTACACACAATCCAATTTACACAACACCACAAAGAAAATATAATGAAGATTTATGATCTTGAGGAGGAGGAAAGAGATCACTTGATAACAATTCGTTTCTAGATGAATACGATTGTTCTTCTCTTGCACTTGATTAGAAGAAGGGAGGAAGAGGGAATTAATCACTTGAAACAAGATCAAGATATGTTAGTGATCAAGATATGTGTTTGAGAAAGAAAGAAAGAAGAGAGAAAAGTAGATCTGAGAAAATTCGTGGCAAGAGATTGTGTTTTTCAGATGGGGTGGCCCAGTATTTATAGGAGCCAAAAAGAGCCGTTACTCTGCTGGAGGTCCCGGCTCCCTAATATGGTAGGGGGCCGCCCGTAGAGTACGCTCCTCTTTTTGTCTTTTAGTGGAGAAGGTGTTATCTGTTTTGGAACCTTTCATTTTGGGGGAAAAATCTGATTTCAAATTTAATGTTTTAATAAAACATTTCTTTTATGAATAAATATTTTGTGTATATATTTTTGTAAATACACTTTTGTAGAAATGTAAGGTTTAAGAAAAATAATTTCTTGATCACTAATCATGTTTAATGATTTGTTTATCCATACCTTAAGTGATTAATTTTAGAAATAGAATTTTACGATTAGTAATTTATAAACGTTTAATTTTATCATAAACCTTTTTGCATTTTGTTATTATCAAAACATCGAGAGGTCGAAAAATATAAATAACGTTTTTAGACATTATTTGTATTAACACGCACAAAATAAATAAAATATAAAAAATAAAAATAACGCCCGCAGCAACCCGCGCCTAAAATACCCGCGACATGAGGCCCAACACAAAAGCACATATAAAAAAACAAACTTTTAAATATGAGACCGAAAAAATAAACCCGCACAAAATAAATAAATAAAAAATAACGCCCCGCAGCAATGCGCGGGCAATCATGCTTGTTTTTTTAATAGAAAGCAAAATTTCTATTACTGGACTAGCAAAAAAGTTTTAAGCAAAACGTGTTGATTATATTTCATGAAAACACATTATTCCGCTTCTGAAAATAATTCGGCCTTGTTGGGGTTCATTATAAATGAAATAAAGAAAATATCAACATTGAGGTACAAAGAATAAAAAAGGTATCGTGACTAAAAGAAATATATTTATTATCAAAAGGAAGTCGATAAGTTATATAAAAGTTTAAGGGTTATTTGGTTTTTTTGTTAAGTTATAATAAAGTTTGTAAATTTATAAATTATACTTAACTCAATATAATTTATTTAAAATTAAACTACTAAAGTTTTATTAATTACCTCCTATTTTTTTTAAGTTTTTGTTTTTATAAATTTGACACATATATTTATATGTGTTTTTTTTTTCTCCATCAAATTTCTCCACCAAAATAATACCAATTTTGAAAGTATTTAAGCTTTTTAACTAAATATATATTTAAAAATAATAAAAAATCATAGTGGAGCATACCTAATAAGGAAACATTCTTTTTTTTTTAAATACAAAAGTCCCCACTTTTCGTTTTCCTTTACTAGGTAAAAGATATGTACTAATAACAATTTTGTCGGCCTGTATAAAAATTTGCATAAGATCATTTAGATGTCCATTTTTTTAATTCATATTCATTTTTTGGTTTACTATACGTTCCCTATTTTCGATGGCCAACGATCAATTCATGTATGGTGACATCCAAAATTGGTATCATCCTTCATATCAGTCATAAATTGATAGAATTACATTTTACCCGCATTCAGTAAGCTCAGGGCCGGATTTCGGCATGTGCAAGGTGTTCGACAGAACAGGGCCTCAAATTTTTTAAGGGCACCACGATTATAAACATAGGGCCTCATTTTATTGGATTTCCAGCATGCAATTGGATATAATGTGCTTAAAACCATAAAAAAAAAAGATAGGTTTAAACAAGAAAATAAGTTGAAAATAAACTACCATTAAGTATTTTCTGAATGAATTGAAACAGGGGATTCGGGAGGAAGATGATACTTTTTAGTTATTTGCATTTAGCCGCCTAAACTTTATAGGTTGTGCATCTTTGTCCCCTTTTTTCCCTTTTATTTATAAAAAGGTTTAATGTGTTTTCAAAACTAACAGTTTGAGTCCCTATTTAGAAAACAATTTTTATATTTGCTTATATACGTTTTTACAACTTACAAGTACTACGAAAATTGTTTTAAAAGTTTTCCGGATGTTTAATTCTAATTAACCCTTTAGTTTTGACTTTTGAGTCATTTGAAGGTCATAGTTGCTTTAAGAAAATTACTCCGTATATTTTATTTATTTATTTGGTACACAAATTTATTTTTCATTTCTCTTGTTTCGTGTTCGAAGGCCTGTCATTGACATAAATTTTACGAGACAACCATCTTTTCGTAGTTTTGAAAAAAAAAGCTCAATGTCAAATACGAGTAAGAAATGCATAAACGTGCTATGAAGTATGCAAACATCTAACTATGATGAATGGTCTAATTAAGTTAGTTATATGTACAATTAAGTTTTCGAATTTTAAGGCCCTACTTTCGATTGTTGCACAGGGCCTTCAAAATCCACGGGACGGCCCTGAGTAAGCTACTAAAACATATGCGAACATTAACAAAAACCTATATACGTAACTTTTTTGTTAATAAACAACAACAACAAGTACAACTTACTAATTATTATCATTGATACAAAAAAAAAGTTTTAATTAGATAGATGACTGAGTTAACAACACCATCAACGTGCGCTTACATGTTTTGAGTATATGCACAAATGAAATAATCTACCTCCGTCCTAAAATTATAGTCCAGTTTGATTTTTCAGAGTCAAACTGGTTCAATTTTGACATTTAATTATCCATTTTTTTTGTGTTATAGAATAATTAATAAAAATTATTCCCAATGAAATATATAAAAATTAATATTCAATAAATTTGGACTATGTTAAAATATCAAATTAAATTACTTAAACAATAAGATTATTAAACAAAAGTGATCATATTTCAAGTCCGAGCAAATATAGTTGAGATATTATTATTGGTTATAGTCATTGTCCGAACCTAATCCACGTTTAATAACACGTGTGACTGGGTTTTTTTTTTTGAACGACAAATTAAATAGAACCTAGCAAGATGCTAGAAAGAAATTACAAAGAGATTAAGTTCGGGTTTTTCAACCAACTATCCCAAGAAAAAGAGCTATTACATCTACTAACGCACCAATCAAAAGCACGGGAAACAATATCATCGAAAAGCACCGAACGTCTCGGAGGGGTCTCGGCGAAGATAGACTGGTTCCTAAACCTCCAAATATGCCACCAAGCTACATAGAACACTCCTTCCAAGATAAGCTTAAGCTTACACGGCAAACGAATGCCGGAGAACCAAACATCCCAATCGGAAAATGACGACATATCATTCGGAACAAGATCCCACCACCGGCAAATCTTACGAAAAACAAGCTTAGACAATCCACATTAGAACAAGATCCCAACACGTGTGACTGGTTAAAAACTAAAATACGGGTAACGATAAATAATTCACTTGTAATGCCAAAAAATCTGTAAACAAACGAGATTATAAGTATTAAAATGAAAGCATGAATTAATGATTTATAAATATACAACAAACTAAATTAGTTCATATATAATTATTAATTGTACTTATAGTCTGAACCCTGTATGTATAATATCATAGTTAAAATATCAAACACTTGTTAAATCTTATATGCCCGTATTTTTAACTAGAATTTTAAAATAAGTTCGATTTAACTTCTACTTATTACTCTATATTACATTTCTCAAATGTCTGACTTAGAGTTGACCTGCTACAGTGCAACCAAAGTGGGCCAAAAAAAATTAGCCTACAATTTGGCCCAACTTTTGGCCCAAACTAAAAAACAAAAAACTACAACATGCTACAGTACCAATCAAAGTGGGCCAAAAATTAGCCCACAATCTGACCCAACATCTGACCCAAAGTAAAAAAAAAAATTAAACATGAGACCCAACACATAAGCTCATATAAAAAAACTATTAAACGTGAGACAAAAAAAAATTCAGAAAAAAAAGAAAAAAAAATAACAGCTAAAAAAAAAATTTAACGGCGTGGGGGGGGGGGGGGGGGGGCAAAAAATATTTACACCCAACAACCCGGGACATAAGCTCATATAAGGGGAAAACAAACTATTAAACATTATAACCGGAAAAAATAAACCGCACAAATTCCATAAATTATACTAAAAAAAACCGTATAAAAAAAACCTTTAAACATGAGACTCGATACACATAAAGTCCAATATAAGAAAAAAGACAAACTATTACAAACATGAGACCGAAAAAATAAACCCGCACAAAATTAAAAAAACAATTACTGGCCCGCAACAACGTGTGAAAAAATAACGACCCGCAGCAACGCGCGATAATCCTGCTTGTTAAATAAACTAAGAAGTATTTTTAACTCTTTCTCTATTAATGTCAAATTCCTGTTGATGATTGATCAAAACTTTTTTCTTTTCTACAATCTCCTCATGCAACCTATTTAAACCAAAATATGCATCTTTAACACAGCGAATATGCGTTTTTTTTATTTTCAATATACAAATGTACGAATAATCAACCACTCAAAGGTAGCCTAGTGTTAAAGGGAGTTGTGACTATTAGTTAAAATGTGTAAAGTCTCAAGTTCAATTCCTGATAGGTGCAAACAACCTTAAAGTGGTCACGCCGACCTCTTGAAAATGAAGGGCTTTACCTGGTTTGAGTATATGTGGCGGTGTGTTTCAAATCCCTAATTAATCGACCATAAGGTCGGAAACCATGATTACCCAAATGTACTAATAACCGTGATATCCTATATGCATAAGCTAAGCTAGTTTAAAAGGCTATACCTTCTTTACATGAGTCGAACAAGGACACTCACATAAACGTGACACCTATAAAATTGGTTACTGCATATGAAATCCCTTCCACCCCCATATCTGTAAACTGTAGTAACTCAAAATTGCACGTAAGAGTATCTATTAGGAATGGTGGATCCGTCGGACTCGTTTACAGTATCTCAAAAGTGCTAGTCACGTCATGCAAATGAAAGAATCGTCACAGAAATAGACGGTACCACATTTTGCAGAGGCAATCCGTTGGCACCACATTATCTATAGTTTCGTTCTCCAATTTTTTTTTAATTTACTAACATTTAAAAAAATACCCAACTTATAATAAAAAACAATACATTATATTAAAAACATTACCTAAATAAAAAACATTACATAGAGATAAAATAAAAAAAACAAGAAACAAAAGACATAAATTAAAAACGCTACATAAAGTAAACGGCGTCGACTAGTTTGATGTTTGTTTGAAATGCCGCTCGGCATCCGTAGTCTCGTTTTAGGCGGCGTTTAATGATAACGCTTCGGCCTGATCCCAACCCGCGTGTGTCGATGTAGCACTCTCATCTCCTCCGTAAAATCCTTTTGAGCATGGATTAACTGTCATACGCTCTCTTTGCACTATCACTTGCTATTTTTGCGTTAGCGTTTAACTCGTATTGTTACTTTCATGAATTCTTGATACATCATCGGGTTTATAACCGGAGCTAGCGTCGATGTTAGTGAACCAGAACGATGACTTTTAGCAAGTTCGTTTTAACCCGGGTGACCGAGTAAAACATCATCTCCAAAATTGCTCAGTGGGTCATTCGTCGGTAACACGAAAACGATTTCTTCTTGCATTTGTCGATTCAGGGTTATTCCACTTGTGCTTGCCTTTCAAAAAAACCCAAGCACTCTTGTGCTTAACTCAGTACCCACGTGAGTTTTGTATAAAATTTCCACCCTCGTTATCCATCTCATTGTTTTCCGACCACTATGTGAAAGCGTTTTCCGACACCAACTACTATCTAACTTTTGAATCGCTTGCGCATTCAACTTGTAGTCCACATTTCCCGACCACAGGTTCTTGGTAAAGCACAATAAACCGCGTCTCTTGCTTCGGTATTGTACACTTTCGAGTATTTTATACCACAATTTATCTTTTTTGTTGATCACGAACCAATTTTGGATCCTCGGAAATTTGAATGAAACTTTCCGCCAAAAGCAACTCCTCGTCTTGGGTCCACACGTTTCGAGCTCGTTTTGATTCGACTTTCCGATACGATCTCTTTATGGTTTTTTGGGCTTGCGCCTTCAAACGTGGCCCACGACTCGTCTTCTTCGACGTCGGGTCTGGATTCGCTCGCACTCGTTCTTCGTCATCGTTTCATCGATAATCGTAAACGATTTGGTGGTCGCGTATTGTGAGTTTGCGGAATCTTTGGATTTGATATTGTTATGTTGTTGTATGTTTGAGCAAAATTGGTTAAACCCCATTTGTTTGTTGCATTTTTCATGATTAATAACGACAATTCCATCGTGAATTAACAATGTGTTTGGGAATTGGATATACAAATATATTTTAGGTTGAGAGTGAGGATCCCTGATTTTTTTTCGGATTCAAGAATGACCCCGGAATATATGGTTGTTGTGGTCGTTTAGCATAGCACGTGATCCAATTATTTTGTGTGGTGATTCATTTTTCGAGAGAAAATAAGAGAATTAGAAAAGTGTGTGTTAAAAAAAAGTTATCATTGGAAGTGTTTTGTTAAATATGAATAATAAGAAGTAATTATATTGAGTTTTATAAGGGTAAAAAGAGAATTTTTGGGGTTTAAAAAGTTCAAATACCCTCAACCCATACCAATGATATAAACGTCTCTCATTTAAAAAAAAATATGAGAATGGCGTGGTCTATGAACGGCGTCAGAACTCAACGGCGCGAGCTCCTGTGTGGGAGTCGTGAGCGCCGTTCTTTAGGGGCTATTCTAATAACGGCGCCACCTATTCCTCTCCTCGTAAGGCAAATGACAAACCGTTTAGATCTTATATAAACATACTTAAATGCAATGGTATGTATAACTACCGACTTTTAACATATGTTTGTTAAGTGCACACGTCGACAACTTAGATCGACATGAACAATGTCATATTCTCCTAAAACAGATGTGGTAGGTTTTCTTATTTAAGTAACAGTGAAGGCAAATATTAAATTCATAAGTAAGCGCGCTTAATTAGGTATTCCGTAAGCCGTTCACAAACCATTAAAAACGTCACAAACTATGTACCTCCTCGGTTTGGTTTAAAAACGAGAGACCTCTTGTGAGTAGCTATCATGCGGAAAAGATCCTCATCTCTCTGATCAAAATTGCAAGAAAGAAAAGGAGACGTTGTTAATATTTTTGTAAATTGCTAAACAAAATATTAAGTTAATGGTCGTTACTAACGGTCGTTATTTAACGTTCGTTAAGTAACGACCGACCACAAGGACTATTTTATTTTATATAAAGACGAAGACTTTTTTATAAATGAAAATTCCTAGAAGAGAGAGCACGTGCGGTGGACGAGGGTTGTTTGGATTTCCGTATCGTCCCAGCCAGATTGGAACTCAACTTCACCATGTGTCATGTCTCTTTTCTTTCTTTGAATCAAGATCAACATTCAACAAAAATAATGTAGTATAAGCTAAAAATAAAAAATCTTATTAGATAAAATTAATCAATGTTTTTTTTTTGAAAAGGCTATTTTATTAAGAACAAGGCTTCAAGAAGGAAGCATAACAAAGAAAAAAAACTAGAACAGGGAGGAAACCAAAAAACAACAACCAAGAAGCCCAGAAGGGCGCACATAAAGCTAGCTAAGAGAAAATGTCAAAAGGTCTGGAAATCCAAATATTCCAGTTTGCCTCGGACGATTTAAGCCGAGCCAATATCCATGTTTTCGACATCCTTTGGATGGTGGGAAAAATA